>JAKSZT010054548.1:1485367-1769690 GCA_026826555.1 Tolypeutes matacus
ATAGATAGATAGATAGATAGATAGATAGATAGATAGATAGATAGATAAAGATAGATAGACAGATTTTAAATAAGCATAACTAGGGAGGAGGCCCCAGACAAAGGAAAACATATATGGTTTATTTTAAATAAAATAGCTATTCCAGAAAACATTCCCTTTTCCTATTTCTGTTCTAAGACTGGAAAAGGAAGCATTGCAGGATGATTCAGCACTGGGGAAGGGAATGTTATCTGACTATATACCTTCTCTAGCTTCTTCTTTTTTTTTTTTTTTTAGCAAATTGCAATGCTTTTTTTTTCTGATATATTTTATTTTTATTTTTAAATAATTTTTTTAAAGATACTTAGATTACATAAATGTTACACAAAAAATATAGAGATTCCCATATGCCCCACCTCCCACACCTCCCACAACCTTCCACATAAACATCCTTCATTAGCGTGGCACATCACCTGCAACAGATAAACACATCCTGGGGCTTTGCCACTAAGCATGGACCACAGTTCACATTGTATAGCTTCTTAATAAATAGAATCCTCCTTGTAACAAGGAGGAGTAAAAGAAAGTTGTTTGAGGTAGTGAGGATTCAGGTAAAGCCCTTACAGGGAGACTGCTCCAGTTACCCTAAGCTTTCTGGCTCTTTGTTCTTTGTGCTCCCCATTTTCCTGCCCAGATGAGAGCTAGAGCTACCCAGCTAGACTTCTACCAGCCTCTTTATGGGCCTTAGAATTAGGATGTGACCTAAGTATGGTAAAAGAAAAAACTGGAAGCAGGCTGGGTCCCTGATATCACGGCAGAACAGCTGGCGTGGACTGCATTTAAACTTCTTGTTTTCAGAAGGAAAACAAACTCCTATCTTATTCAAACCCTGTAATTCAGGGGTTTTTTTGTTTTGTTTTGTTTTGTTTTACTTGAAGCTGAATATAATTTCTAACAGATAAAGACCCAGAGTTTGGTATCAGCTGAATCCTGGTCTGTCCACTTACCATCACATATGTACTCCTGAATTACCTATTCTCTCTTTGCATCAACTTGCTTATCTGAGGGTAATAGTGACACCCATCTCAAAGGGCTGCTCCCAGCAGGGTAAGATATACTCCATGCTAACATATAAACCAGATCTAAGTGTTTAGTAATTATTAGGAATTTTAACTTTCTGTTTTGCAATACTTCCAAATTTAAAGGACAGTTGCAAAAGTAATACAAAGCCATACAGCAAACTACAACAAAGCTCTACCAGCCCAATTCTAGATCCACCAATTTTAACATTTTGCTACCTTTGTCACATCATGCCTGCCTGCCTGCCTGCCATCCATCCATCTATCTATCTATCTATCTATCTATCTATCTATCTATCTATCTATCAGCTATCTATCTGCCTGCCTATCAATCCATTCTCCGACCGCCTGAATGTAGGTTATAAACATCATGTTTCTGAAACACTTATTATTGCCACGTACATTTCCTAAGAACAAGGATACTCACTTATGTAACAACCTTCAGTGCAATGATCAAGTTCAAAAAAAATTAAACATTTAACAGAATAAGTCTATGAATTTACAGTCTTTATTCCAAATTATTCATTTGTCTCAATAATGTCCCTTTGTATCTTTTCTCCTCTCTTGCTAGATCCCATCCAGGATCATGTATTGCATTTAATTGTCATTGTCTCTTTAGTTGCTCTCTCTTTTTAATTTTAGAAACATATAAACTTGCCCATGTCAACAACTCCCAAGCATACAATTCAATGGGATTAACCACATTCACAATATTGTAGAACCCTCACCACATTCCATTACTAAAACTTTCCATCTCCCCAAACAGAAACCCTATGCCCATTATGCACTAATTCCCTATTCCCCAGTCCCTCACCCCTGTCAACCTTCCACATGCTCCAATATTTTCTTTGTAGTTACCATGGGGCTTAAAGTTAACATACTAAATTTATATCAGTCTCATTTGCTTTGATTTCAACTTAACTTGAATAGCATACATAAACTATGTTCCTCCGTATCCTCTCCCTATATAATTTTGTCACAAAATACATGTTTATGCATTATGAATCCAAATCTACTGATTTATCATTACATTTTAGGCATTTATCTTCTATATCCATAGGAAGAACAAAATGGAGTTACAACCCAAAAATACAGTAGTACCTGCCTTTAACCTTACTGGCGAGCTCTGTTTCTTCACACAGCTTTAGTCTATTGTCCAGTGTTCTCTCCTTTCCACCTGCAGAACTCTCTCTAACATCTCTTATAGGGGTGGTCTAATGGTGATGAACCCCTCAGATTTTATTTGGGAATATCTTCATCTCTCCCTCATTTTAGAAAGACAGTTTTGCTAGATACAGAATTCTT
Source organism: Tolypeutes matacus (assembly GCA_026826555.1). NCBI lineage: Eukaryota > Metazoa > Chordata > Mammalia > Cingulata > Chlamyphoridae > Tolypeutes > Tolypeutes matacus. The sequence goes on from JAKSZT010054548.1 coordinate 1,487,731, forward strand.
GGCTGGCAATTTTTAGCTTTCAGCACTATAAATATGTCATCCCACTTCCTTCTTGCCTCCATTGTTTCTGATAAGAAGTCAGCATTTAATATTATTGGGGCCTCCTTGTACATGACAGATTGGTCCTCTCTTGTGGCTTTCAGAATTCACTGTATTTGGAATTTGACAGTTTGATTATAATACGCAGTGGCATGGCTCTATTTGGGTTTATCCTGCTTAGAGTTTCTTGATCATCTTGGATGTACATATTCATGGTTTGCATTAAATTTGGAACCAGGACCAGGGATCTACACTGGGAGGGCTGGGTTTGGGGTCAGGGTCAGCCAGGGTACAAGGGGTTCCTACCGCTTTTAAGTAGCTTTTTTCTTGATTTGGCACTCACCCTGCTACTGCAGTCCTTTAACTCTGTCCTGGAGCTTTGAGAAAGGTGTTTCTGCCAGTTCTTGCTGGTTGTTCAAAGCTTCTGTGGGGGAATAGAGACCTGAAGCCCCTCACTCTGTCATCTTGAACCCATATCTCATTATGCATTACTTTCTATCTTACTGGGCATCCCACACACTAGGAGAGATGTTCACCCATGGTTCAAAACCAGGCAAAAGTTAGCTACCGGGTATAGCAGATAGGGAACAGCACCTCTACTTCAACCACTGCGATGAGTCAACTCACCAGGTTATTGTGCCCAGTTGCTTGGTCAAGCAAGCACTGGGCTAATGCAAGGACATTTATGGGCTTTAGTCATCAGTGAGTTTACTGCACAGATGGCTGATTATATCTACAATCAACCAGGGAGATTGCAGGCAGCAATGAGCTTTATCTAATCAGTTGAATGCCTTAAAAGGGGAAGTGGTTTCAGCATTCAGAGAGAATTTCCCAGCTCATATTTGGACAGCCAACGTACCCCAGAAACTCATCAAGGACCTTCACTGGACTTTCACCAGAGCCCCTGAGTTTGTAGCCTGCCTGAGGAACCTGGACTTGTGCATCCCCATGGTCAAGTGATAGATTCTTATAAAAGCTCATACTATTTACAGATATCTCCTGTCGATTCTGTTTCCCTAGAGAACCCTAAATAAAACAACCACTCTGCAAAAGGGAATAGAAAACATCTTAAAAACAGAAACAGGAGAGAGAGAGAGAGAGATCAGTAGAGATCAGTAAATGACTAATTTATGGCATTCTTGTCCACTTGGATAATGATTTGCTGTTTCATCCAGATCTTGTGTATGGGATACCTAAGCCCTCATTTTCACAAGCATAAAGCATATTTTCAAGTTGTTTATCTGGATTCTCAATGTTTGGGTATGTCTGTTGTTTTAGAAAGCAGCAAAAACTAGTCAATTCCATGTGAGCTCCCTATGAGCCCCAGGAGAGCAGGGTCTGTGTCTTTCTTATTTACCAATGAGTCCCCTGTATAATGATGCATGAACTGTTAGTCTCATGCATTAACTCTCCCTATTCCATGTATGGTCTTTCCCATTTGGGTCACAAGGAACCAGTGAAAAATTCCTTTGCTTTTACATATATAAAATCACTGTTTACGAGTAAGAGCTGAGGATTCCTCAGCAGGAAGAAAAGTCCTTCAATGTTAAGAAGAAGGTGGAGCCCTCTAAGGCATTCAGGGGGAATCCTGGTAGGAAGAAACAGAAGCCCCTCTGTGTTAGGGCTCCAAGAGAAAAGCGGACATGTGGCCTGCACCTGGGGCTCAAGGGCTGAGAGGCTGTGAAGGTATAGAAGTGAGCTGGGGGAGAGCAGTCTGAAGGGGTCTCACCGTCGTGATAAGGGATGCAGGCGTGAGCCACAGCGTGATTGGCGTGACTGAGGTTGTGTAGATGCCACAAGAATGGATGGCCACGATGGAGTCCACGGCAGGACGGCTGCACAACGCCTCCACTCCCGTAGAGCACAGTTCAAGGCTGAGAAGTAGACATCGCTTCTCACCCTTGAGCAGTTAAATGTTTCTCTATCCATGTACCAGCACCAAAATGTCATAGCAATCCTTCCATGATCCACAGTGAAAGCACCCTGCAATTTTTCATCATAACAGCCAATTCTCTCTGACATTGAACCAATTAAACGTAGAATCTCTAAATCTGAACGGATGCCTTCTAATGGAAAGGGTGAAAGTTCCTGTCCTCTGCATCCAATCATATCTCTATTTCATAAATCAGGGGGAGAAGTTCAACTGAATGACTTGGAATACAGCCTATCCTAGCAGATTGTGCTGGGTAGAAATAACACTAGTCTGTCTAGGTAAGATCAGTGCCAATGGTTCCAACTAAAATTAGAAAAAAGGAGACAGTACCTTGGCTCATGCTTACATTGGAGACAAGACTCTAGCTCCTGCTAAAGCCAAATGATGGCAATTCAATCCCTGCCCGCCAGTTGCAAATCCCTACACTATCACTGCAGTACTATCAAAAGACATTTGCAATCCAGTGTACCTAACACTAGAGGTGATTTCAAAGATTAGTCACTTAGGGGGTTAGCAACTCAATTGCTAGCAACTCTACAGTATGCATGCATTTACACTGAGAGAAGAAGGCAATTTCCTAAACTGTAGGCAGACTGTTGAAAATAAAAAAATCAGTAGAACCTTATTAATTTGAGGCAGATAAAGGACATTACTCATTAATTACTTTTAGAGTATAAAGCCAAAAAAAAATAGCAAAAAGCAAGGCTAGAAGGACCTCACTCCCTCCACAAAATATCACCAAAAGACCCACACACTTCTCATGCGTTTCAACAAAAATAATTTGGCTCTAATCTCATAAGTGTCATAAGGCACTATGCCATAGTGGAAAGAAAACTAGGCCAGGAATCAGAAAATCTGGGTTCTTTTTTTTTTTTTTTTTTGGCTTTGTCACTTATTAACTGTGTAAAATGATGTAAAATTTAACCTCACTGAGCCTCAGTCCCTTGTCTACGAAATTAGGACTTAGATAAGCATTATCCCGCCCTTAGATTCTGTATTGCACTTTAAATCATCAGTGATCAGACTAAAATTTAGATTTTATTTCATTTTTATAACATCCTTATATTAAATCTTTCATAAATCCTGGGTTTGGATGTCATATATATTTTTCTTGTAGACAAGGGACTCTGATTCTAATGGTAAAGAATAAAAAAGTGTTTTGTTTTTTTTTTAATTTGCTCTTCTCTGCACTGGCATCACACGCACTTTTAATTACTGACAATATTTGGGTGTCTTAGTGGATGCTGAAACCTTTTTGGCAAATGTTTAAGCCAGATAGAGCTTCTAACATTCTTCAAAGTATTCTTTGAAGGAAAGAGTGTCCTGCTACTAGACAGAAGTGTCTTCTCCAATGCACCAGAATAACGTGGAAAGCTAAAACTGGGCAGAGCTGTTTCCGGTGGTAGATAAAAGAATACACTCAGAATGTTCATCCCAATGCCTCTGCCCAGTCTGAACTGTTTTTTATTCTACATAGGTAAGAGAATCCTGCTATTGACCCTGTCTCCGCCCCCAGGATCTTCAAGCAATTCAAAGGATTTTGTTCAAATCACTCATGTCCAAAATGCTACTCACTGTCTCAGCAGAGGTTTGGAATTGTGTAGGCATTCGGAGCTCCTCTGGACCTGCCCTCCTCCCCTGGTACCTAGCTGGGGCCCCAGAGCTGTCCGTCTCCTGGATGGTGCGAGACTATCAGAGAACCTCAGCACCAAGAACAATGCAGAATGTGGGCAACAGAATGACAACCTTCAGGCTGCCAACAAGTTAGGGCTCTGGACTTATCTCTGGCCCTCAACCTTGTGATTCAGGGCAAGTCTTATCATCTCTCTTTCATATGCTATTGATTACTGATCCTTCCTCTTTAGTATGCAAACTATGGAGTTATATATTCCCAAGTCTGTAGAAACTATTTCTACTCCATGTTGTGCACCAATATGGAAAAAAATAATCTGTATTTTAAGTCATAAAATCCTCTGAAAATCTGATAGGACCAATTGCCCTGTGTCCTCTCCTGAGGGGGGAAAAAAAAAAAAGAGGAACTTGAATATTCTTAAAAACAAAAATTTCATGACATTTTAGGGGGTTCCCAAGATGCTGGAAGAAGGTTCATGAACCCAGGTGGACACCCTGGTCTAGAGCCCAAATCCTTTCTCTAAAATTGTTACCTGTATGGTTTTGGAAACTCTGAACGTGAGTTTCCTCATCTATAAAATATAGGTAATGAAATCGATCTCTCGTGACTATTTTGAATACGTTTTGAACATTAATTTATGTATAAACGGGCTGGTGATATATAAAACTGCATCTCTAAGTTGCTTTCGTTCCTCTACCGTAGCGCTTTAGTGTTGTTACAAAGTATTAACGAGTACTATCCCCACCTCCCTGGTAACATCAAGCTTTGGAAGGTGTGAGGCTCTCAGAGACTGGCTGGCTACACTGTGCACTGGGCCCCTTCCGTCCTTTCCAGCTTTTGTCTAATTGCTGATCTCTTTGTAGACATCCATGGAGCTTAACGTGCTAGCTTCCTCCTCCCTCTATAGAAACTATTTTTATAATCTGGAATTTTATGCCTACCAGATTGCACTTATCCCTTTATTTGCATTAAACCCTGATCTTTGCTTGAGTGCTCCTTAAAAGAACTGTTTTCAGACTCCATACTCTACATCTCTGCTCTCCTCCACTGGTGTGAATAATTGGAAACCATATTGCTAAGATCATTATTCCTACTTTATTGGCATATAGACTAGCAAAACTAAAGGTACAGCCATACCCTCAAGGTTTACACAGTGTGTGACAGAGCCAGTTAACAGAATAAGACCCAATTTACAATGTCATGTACTCATCACTCTATTACAATTCTTTCTTTCTTCCTTGAGTTTAGCAAAATTATACTCTTGTATGCAGCCAAATTTTTTCTTCACCATTGTAAGAAAGGAAGATGGATAAGGTATACATACGTCTTAAGTATGGGATACATTTAAAATTTTAAAGTTAACACTTAATTTTGAAAATTTTCAGACTTATAGAAAGTTGAAAGAATAGTACACAAAGAGTTTCCATATAACTTCACCCAGCTTCCCCACAGGTAACAGCTTTTAGAATCACAGTACAATTACCAAATCAAGAAACTAACCAAGAAACTAACATCAATGCAATACTATTAGCTGATCTAAGACTGTATTCAAATTACATCAATTGCCTCACTAATGTCCTTTTCTGAACCAAAAGTCAACCCAGAATTCCACACTGTATTCGTTTGTAATGACTTCTTAGTCTCTGGAACAGTTCTTCACTATTCTAAGTACTCTCCAGTTATTTTGTAATATGTCCCTCAGTTTGGGTTGTCTGATATCTCCTCATGATTAAATTCATGTTATGCATTTTTGGCAAGAAGATAACAGAAAGGATTTTGTGCCCTTCTCAATGAATCGTATTAGAGGCACATGATGCTGATATGTCTCATTATGAGTGATGTTAAATTTGATTGTTTGTTTTGGGTGGTGTCTGCCAAGTTACTCCACTATAAAGTTACTACTTTCTCTTTTGTAATAAGTATTTTGAGAAGAGATACTTTAACAACATGTAAACGATGTATTTCTCATCATATTTCCCCCACTAAATAAGCATCCATTAATGATTCTTGCCTAAATCAATTATTACTGTAGTGTTTAGCAAATGTTGATCTTCCTATTTCCATCATTAGTTCTTCATTTTTAATTTGCATTCTATCAAAAAGGAGTTTTTCTTCTTTATCCCTCATTTATTTATTTATTCAATAATTCTTTATATCACCATGGACTGTATCGAGCAAGCATTAGTCAGGGTTCTCTTGGGAAAAATGGAAGAGACAGGATATATTATGTGAATATCATTAGATCTTTCATAGGAATTGGCTCACACAACCGTGGGGATGGGCAAGTCCAAATTCCACAGGGCAGGCCACAAGCTGGAAAACCCAGGAAGGTTTTCTATGAAATCCCCAGGAGAAGCTGGCAGGCTGAAGTTGAGTGGAAATTCTCCCTTCTCTTTGAGGTTCTGTTGATATTGAGCTTCGAGGATTAAGAGCCCTCATAATTGAGGTGGGTCACACCTTAACTGAATAGCCTCATCAAAGTTCCTATTTACAATAGGCTCACACCCACAGGAACGGTAAGAACGGGTTTTTCTAGGTTACGTACAGCTCCAAACCACAGGAGCATGATCCTTTAGTATCATTATTAATTTTCTTACTCGAATTGTCCCAGATTTGCTGTCCTTCAAACATGTGTCCATTATTTCTAAGGCATTTTTTACTCTCTGGAATCAAAAGATAGCCCAGGCTCTCACTGTCTACTTTCTCTGTCCAGCTTTGGAATCAGCCATTTCTGTGAAGCTTCCTGGTACTGGAGAATGGCATTTAGCAATCAAGGTCTAGTTGTGCTCGTCACCACAGGGCTGTTATGGCTTCTAGACCCTCTCGGCAGATAGAGAATATGGACACGCACACCCGCACACACCCACCTATGCCTACTTCTTTATCTGTATATTGATATACTTAGAAAACCATAAGTTCTTATAGACAGCTCAGATTCTTCACTCTAGCCCTCTCCCTTTACTTACTTGTAACTCTTGACTCTGGGAGTGAAAAAAAATGGCTCTGATTCTAGGATATAAAGTCGTTTCAGAAATACTAACCCTTACCCCTTGAAAAGCAGAATTGCTAACTCATACCTCGTGAAAACCAAATTTTAGGACTAGAATACAATAGTTATTTTTGTTTTGTGGCCTTAGATTAAAAAGTCAAAATACTGTTTTGTAAAGTTACTTAGATTAGCTCTTTCTTCCCCACCCCCTTCATTTGTGATTCATATGAGTACAGTTAGGCTTAATTGCTATTGTTTGTACTTCATCCGGTCTCCCTTAGCATCCTAGTTCATTTAAATTATTCGTTCATTTTTAAGTATGTAAAATCTACCCTATTCCCATTCTCCCAATCTGTATTTGCTGTGCCCACCCCTTATTATTAACCAATTTTATGAATTTCTGATTTATTTTTACTAATTTTTAGGGGGGACACCAATGAGCAAATACATGTGTTATTTCTTTTAAATTTTCCTTTCGTTCTTAGATGATATTCTTCAGTAACTTTTTTTGTTTTGATTTGGTTTTAGCTTTATAATATAACCTGGAAATCATTCTATATCCATCCATTCTTTTCATGGCTGCATAGTAACCCATTGGGTGAACATGCCATAATTTATTCAAATACTCTCCTATTTGGAACTTTTAGGTAGTTTTATTATTTTATAATTGCAAATAATGCCATAATGAATAACCTTGGGCATATGATTTTCATAATGATGAAAGTGAATCTGCATAGTTAATTCCTAGAAGCGGAATTGCTGCGTCAAGTGGTAAGTACATAAGTAGATTTTGATATTGCCAAATTCCTCTCCAAAAGATTCCTCCCAGTACACATCTCCATCGGCAATGTAGGACAATAAAACCTGCTGTTTTAACTCTCTCCCCCGAAATCATTTTAACAGAGATGCTGAGCAGTATAGGTGTGATTAATGTCTATTTACTATCTCTCACTGCCTTTAGATAGCATACAATCATGGTGCTAACATTTAAGAAAAAGGTTTACATAAATGTAAAGGAAGAGGAAGAGAGAGGAGGAGCTGGGAAAATCACTTTTGGAAATAAAAATAGTTGGCTTTGACCATAACAGCTCAAGATGAAAATATGCATCTTAGCATCTTCTCTTTTGAAAGCTTATCAAACAAAGAAGATTTTACGGTAAATTTTCCCATAGCCAAGATTAAGCCCTGTCTCCTTTTTGTCCACAGATCCCTACCAATAGTACCAAAAAAAATGGTATACAGTACTTGAATTATCTACTTAAACTTCTGCCTTCTTCTATATATTTATCCTAACTCCTAGTACAATGTTTCACACATAACCTTCCCTGATTTAAATTTTGTTAAAAGCCAATCAAAATAATAACTAGCATTTCCTGAGTGCTTACTCTGTGCCAGACACTATCCCAAAGGTTTGACAGGTATGATCCCTTTCATCCCCCTAACAATTACATGAAGATGGTTTTATTAGCCATACCCATTTCCTAGAGAAAGAAATATCTTAGAGTAGACAGATAACTTGCCTAAGGTCATAGCTCATGTAAAAAGACACAGTTGGGATTTGAACTGAGGCTTGTCTCATTCCAGAGTACCTGCTGCTTCCCTCCCCATTGGTTGGTAGTAGGGGAAAAATGCCTTCCCGATACCACCGTATCATCCATATGCAAGCAAGTTCTTATTCTGCCTTACAGTAAGGCCAGAGCTAATTCCATATTAATTTAAGGACTTCATACTAGTGTGTCATTACTAAGAAGGAAAGAAAAGATTCTGGTTTTAATGAATTTCAAGCAAGCTCTTGAAAAGCTTTCTGAGTTTTTTACCTTTTGGCAAACAAAGCTTTGGCTCGTGTGCTGCATACACATATTTATTATTCCCTTGTGACTACGGTTTATGTACAAGCATCCTATTAAAAGAGTTTTTAAAAGACTGAAATGTGATTTCTTTCTGACAGCAAAGGGAAAATAAAAAGATGTTCTTTGCCCTTCTATTCTAATCTGCGTTTGGAAGTCAAGTCTGTAGTTCGCAGAACTCTAGCACCAGCTTGTTACATTTCCATAAGTCTGTCCAAGAATACAACACTGTTCACCCAAAAAATGTAAGTTAAACTGTAAAATACACGCACATGATACCTGGATCCAATTTGCCCACATTTTGTACGTAAGAGAAAATAAAGTGATGCTTTAACTCTTAGAAATGACAATATCACATTATTTAGATAAGCGCCACCAAATCATTATTGAAATTCTGATAGCATTTGCCTTACTGGTAAAAGAAAATTACCTGTAATGCATAGTTTAAATAATTACTTTTAAACAAAAGCTTCTTTTCTGCATTGCTTACTTATCTTTTGAGACCAACTCAGCAGGGCTATGTATTTTATTAAAATTGCCTTCAGACTGCCAATGGCAGGGCGTCTGTTAGCAGAGGAAAAGTGATGGCAGTTTGACTCCTATTCCTAATATTGGGAGCCAGTCCAGACACTTAAGAGCCAGAACTCTGCTGTGCATTTGACTATGTTATCAACACTTTACTTGCTAATGATACTAGTGACAGCATTTCAATATGATGGGTCAGACTTAAATAGGAAAGCTTATAATTGTGCTTACAGAACCAAAAAAAAAAAAAAAACAAAACAAACCTGCCCCCCCCCCAAAAAATTGTTTTTATCAGCAGATCAGTTGGTGTTAAGCTTCACAAGTAGGAATTATTTTGTAAATTTCTGTTGAATATTTTTCTCCTTCTCCACCTCCCACCTTGAATGGGGAGCCCTTTCAGCACCTGATAGCTATCCGTTCAGAAAATGACAACCGAAAGCCTTCCTGTGGAGCAACCATGTGCCAACTACCCAGCAGAAGGTCACACTGATGACTTCCCTGGGGCTTTTATTTTCCCCAGGGAAATCCACAGCCAGGGCTGACTGCTTGCCAAATATGCTGAGTGCCACAAGCCAGCAGTGCCAACCCCCCATCCTTCTTGATGGGAAGCAGTAAGCAACTGTGCTGAACACCTGTGTCAGCTCCATTCCCGGAGACACCCCAGGCAAGCAGTCACTCAGCATTCAGGGAGAGGGCTCCCCTCTTCTAACCAGCCTTTCTGTCCACAATCTTCTCAGCAGTCGTATGATATCAGTTAGGTTTGGCAATCTATAACATCAGCATGTTTAGCTGCCGTCAGAGACGATGATTTAAACCAGTTGTGAAGTAAATAGTTTATTATAAGTATCTAGAGGTAATCAGCGTGATGAATGTCTTTCCTGTTTAAAGTAAGAGCAATATTCCCCATCACTATCTTAATCAATGTGAGGAAGAGAGAAATGGCACAAGTCCATAGATGAACCAGACCTAAATCAATCTGTCTCTGTCTTATAAACGCCAAGTTGAACCAATGAAATGTGCAGTCAAGGAAGAGGATGGAGGAGAAAACAGTTTGCTGGTTCTTCAGAATGTTGAACATGAAATTACCATGTGACCTGGAAACTCCACAAACTCCTCGTCCAGATATACACCCCGAAGAATTGAAAACAGAAAGCCAGACACTTGTACACCAATGTTACCAGCAGCACTATCGACGAGAAACAAAACTTGAAAACAACCCACCCCTCCATCAACAGATGAATGGACAAACAAAATGGGGTGAGTGTGTGTGTGTGTGTGTGCACTCACTGGAGTATTATTCAGTCATGAAAAAGAATGCTGTAGCATGAGCCCAGATAACATTACGCTAAGTGAAGTAAGTTAAGCGACAAAGGACAATATTGTAGGATTCCACGTGTAAGAAATACCTAGAGTGGGCAAAATCATAGAGACGGAAAATAAGAAGTTACCAGGGACTGGGGGAGAGGAGGAAATGGAGAGTTACTGCTTAATGGTTAGAGAGTTTTTGTTTTGGGTGATGGTAAGTTTTGGTTAATGGATGGTGGTGATGGGCGCACTTCATTGTGAGTGTAATTAATGCCACTGGATTGTACACATAAAACTGGTTAAAATGGCAAATTTGTTATATGTATTTTCCCATAATAAAATTTTAAAACAGAAATGGGATGGAAGAAAAGTCAGGCAATAAAATTTGGAACACCTGTCATAGAGGAAGACTCAGTAAGTATAAGGAATGAATAAATAAATGATTTTCAATACTTAAAATAAAATTCCATGTTCCAGAAACAGCTATAATTCAGTGAGTCAATAAAGCCTGCATTTAGTGCTTACTGTTTACAGATTACTCAGATAGGCTCTGTGCAGAAATTAAAACTAAACTAAATGAAAACTACATAAACTAATAGTTCATGAACACAGCTTGCTAAGCAGCAGAACTATATTTCAAATTTCAATTTCCTTTATTCGATAATCCCATGTAGTTTTCTTCAAAAATCCACACGGCATCCAGATTCCTCGTCATTCGGGGTATCCATCAATCTGAACTCCCTTTCCTCCACTAAGGAGACAACTTTCACCATCACGTTTAAATTCATAGTGTCATCCTCAACGCCACTGCCAAGTTCCAGAATCTCTGCATGGAATACTTGGTAACTGTTGCTCAACACTGGTACCTCAAACATAAAGACTCAAAACAATTCATGCCCCTCACAAAAAGGAAGTAAATAAATAAAATCCAAGCAACAGTTCTTTCCTGAATTCCAATGTCTGAATTGCATGACCTTTATTTTGGTTACTTGAGTTGAAATCCATTCCTTTTCTCTCTAGGACGTCATCAAGCCCTATTTGATTTCATCTTCAAATTTCTGCTGTGTCTGTCCTCAGCTGCTGCCACCACTTTCTTGGTCTCTTGCCTGATCCTATTTTGCTTCTGGTAGCTTCTCCCCCTTCAATCGACCTCATGCTCCCAACATATTAACGAATCTAAGGCACAGCCATAATCCTTCCAATACACAAGCAAACAAAAATTTTCTGTGGCTCCCCAAGTCCTGCTGGATTAAGGCAAACCACTTAGCATGAGATTCAAAGTCCTCTGGGATCTGAGCTCAGCTCCCCTTTTCAGTCACTTTTCTCCTTCCAGATAGCCTGAGCTACACCCAAACTCAGTCTATCCCAAAGCAACATTTAAGACATCAGGACCTCACAGATGTCCTAGGCAATCCAGGGTCCAACACTCCTTTTCGGCAAAATCATGTGCATCCTTTAATGCCCACCTCAGATACCATCTTGTGTGCGAAGCTTTCTTTCTCTTTTCTTTGAACCCTCGTAGAAAGACACTTTGAATCTCTTTTATAGCTTTTAATGACATTTTACCTCACAGTTTAGTCATTGGATTATAGATATTTGACCAAACCAAACTTATTTGGCACGTGCTCTGAGCAGAGGGCTTTGAATGGTATGTTACAGACACACCAGAGAACAAGTCAGATTCATTCCTAAAAAAATGCAAAGGCCAGAGAATCCTTCAGAGAAAATGGGGGAGGAGGGAGCCACTCGTGCAGTGGCATGGGCCTTGGAGCCCAATAAAATGGTGACTGAAAACTACCCAAGCATAATGGAGGTCACTCAGGACTTCAGCAAGACTGGGCAGGGTAAACTGGAAGAAGACTGAGCAGTGAGGGGAGGAAAGAAAGTGGAGAATGCAAGGTAAGATAAGACTTTCAGGAATTCTGTATATTTACAAACTAGTAGCTGGCAAGGAAGTAGGATCAAAGAAAATGGTTTGCTTGATTGATTTATTATTTTTAAGATGGGAAACCTGAACATGTTCAAATGTTGAAGGGTCTAGTAAAGAAGAAGTTGATGATACAGGTGAGAAGAATAAAAGTTTCTGGAATGGCCAGAAGAAAGGGTGTCTAAGCTTAGGTGGAGGGAGAAGGAAGAGCTCCTCCACTGTCTGTGACAGGAAAGGACCTGGCTCACCCCACATTCAAGGACATTTAGGTGTGTTGGTGAGGGAGGCATGCCCTTCCAGAAAATGCCAAAGACTAATTTCTTTATTGTTCTCTTTAATTATAAAACTGATTCTTATTCTTATGAACAAAAAGGAAAGAATTTCGAATACATAAGAATTTTCAGGAAATATTATATATATTTATATTTATTATATAAATATTCATCAAGAAATAGGCTTGTGTATTTTCATTGCAGGAATATTCTGATAGGCAAATAATAGGAACATAATCTAGATAACCTAGTTAGAGGTTTTTTAAAAAGTTTTTTAACTGTATTAATTTAAATATATGAAAATGTTGGGGTGATTTTTTTTAGCAATTAGTAACGGTTCTGACAAGACACTAGTAGAAAGCACCCTGTCCTCATATTCCTTAAGTAATAGGCACTTAGATTCTTCACAGGGTAGGGATAACTGCTGAAACAACTTTTCTTTCCAAGTATTAATAGTCTTCTGTAACCTGCCAAAAATAGGCATTTTATTCTTTGCTATTTATATGAAATAATACTCTTTGTTTTCTCATTTGTACTATAAACAGTCACTTCTAATGTAGGTGAATCTTTATTAAACAAATTTCTATTCATCACCTAATATGTTCACGATAATTTAACAAATGTAAAGGAATTGTAGAGATAACAGCATTGAACTTCTCCCTCTGGAATAAGCAGTGTTGGCCACGTGGGAGGTGAACAAAAATTAAAAACATACCCAAGTCACCCACTAGTAAGTTCCAGAGCTGCTTCCAGGATGCATGTCTTCTGATTCCTACGTAAGTATTTTTTAATGACCTCATCGTTTCCTCCTCATAAACATTTTCACAGATCATCAGATAATTATAATAAAACCCCAAACATAATTTTCAAACATCTTACCTTCTAAATAGAAGATAAAATTCCCAAAACATGTCTGTGGCTACACAAGGCTAGGTAGAGTTTCAACTGAAATTTTACATGGCAAATGAATGGGAAATTCAGCTATGCAAAGCAACTAATTGGATGTACACAATTTTAAAATATTATATATCATTATTATTAAGACAACTATTATGAGATGATAAATTATTATATAAAGCCAAAGATTGTGGTGTGAATTCAAAAGAATTCTGCAAATTCGGAACCTAGAAATGATAGCTGTACTATCTAATATTAGTTCCTTGAACACATTCTATCAGGAATACTCTAATTAATGTTGCCCTGATCACTGTCAATTAAGCCTCTTTTTATTCATCATTTATTTTGTGTATCAAGAGAAAGAAAAACAAATGTTCTACACAACCTAAAAGTCGAATGATCCTTAAAACACATGCCTCTCATTTGCTAAAACCCCTTTAATAACCCTCTTCTTGCTCAGAATTAGAATCAAGATCCTATCATGGTCCACCAGGCCTTATATGATGAATACCGCACCACCTTCCCATTCTCAAATATCTCCCATTCCTCCAGTCCTTACTCTCTTCCTGCCACACTGCCCCTCTGCCATTCCTTCAATGCACCAAGCCCACTTCTGCCTTGAGGTACTCAGGCTTGCTCTTCTCCCCATATATCTGCTCATTCCATTCAGGACTCTGCTCCATGCTCTCCTTATCAGTGGGGCCTTCCCTGAATATCCTGTCAAATAGCCTTCCATCATCCTCTATTTACCGTGCTTTATTTTTCATCTTAGTACTTATCTCTATTGACATATCATATATTAGAATCTTTATGTTTTCCTCCATTGGAATGAAAACTCCAGGAGAGTGGGAAATTTTCTAGTGAATGAATGAATGAATAATCATCTTTTTTATTTCATCCAGCTAAAGAGGAAACTTCTCTAGAGAAACAACAGAAGAAAAATCTTAAAGTTCTTGATTACTTCTCATATTAATACAATCCAAAATGAAATATTAGTATTGATTGTTTACAAAACGCTGAGTGCAGAATGGTTTGTATTCCATAACATATAAGGCAGTACAATACAGTAGGCTTACATCATGCCAAGAAATCCAGACTTAGCTCTGTTTCTAATGTTTCATGTAATACTGGGTGGCAATTTAGATGCGTAAAATTAGTTGATTGGATTGAGTTGCTTTCTATCTCTTAAGACTTTAGAGATCTCTGAGATATTTGCCTTTTCTTTCTTGACTTTGCTTCTAAACATGCAAAACCCAAGACCAACTATGTTCAAATTTAAGGGCAGTATTTATATAATAGCTGGGCCCCACGAAAACCTATCACTTTTGGCTTCAATTTATTTTTATTAAATATTTAATTGTATGATATTAGTCAACATTTTGGATATTTACTACCAGAAAACTCTTTATGAACGTACCCCCCCAAAGTGGTTCAAAGCCCTGCAAGAATCAGTAAAGACATATTTACAAATCCAATTACTTGGGCATATAATTCTAAATACAGCTTTCTATACAACTTGCCTAATTTAGCTGAGAGTAGAGTCTTGCAGGTAAGCATAAAGATATACATGAAATTATCTTTCCTTTAGCTGGAGGGTAGTGTTCTCTCACTATACATACCAATAATAACTAATTTGTCTAATCCCTAATGGTAATACAAAAAAAAAAAAAAAAAACCAAAACCAAGCAATATCCCTGAAGCATCCTGGCAGAAGAACTTATAGCTTAGCTACTTTTCTGAGTAAGCCATTTTACTTGAAAAGATATGATCAGGCTGAAGACAAAGGCATTTGTGTCTCTGTGTGATGAAAACAGAAAAACCCACTGGCAGTTGGCTTAACGTAAGTCACACTGCTGAGGAGCTGTGGAAGTGGTCACCTGGAGGGATAACATGAGGTGGGGATCCCCGAGCATCTAGAAAGAATTAGGCAATAGTAGTGTTAGTAGCTTAAGGCTTCCCTGAAGAAGGATGTGGCCTCAAATCTCTCCGTCACTCACGGGGACACTCAGGGCAATGACCTACCAGGGGATCACAAAGGCTAACACAACGCCAGCTCACTGAGCAGTGTGACTAAGATCTAACCTTCCACAGCCCTGGTAGATGCTCAAAGCAGGGCTTTTGAGCCTTCTGTTTGCATATAAATTGCCTGATTTAATTAACCTGCCATCTATCCATGGCAGTCAGCATTGAACAATTAAAATTTGACTCTGAAGAGTGTCCCAAGCTTTTAGGGGTACACCTAAGCCCAGAGTAAATAACAGAAAAAAAGACAACCTGACGTCATGATCCAAGTGTCCTCCCACTACAATTAAATAATTAATAACATTTTAATATATTTCAAGGATTAGATTCTGGGAAGTAATCAAGTCTTCATTTCAGTACAGATTATATAACATAAGGAGTAATAGAAATACAGGTCCCTATATATCTAGTAAGAGAAGGTATTTTCTTCTATTCTTGAAAGTTCCTTTAAATTATTTTTATTTTCAAATCCTAAAAAGATGATTATCCAAATACCAGAATTTTTATATAAGGATATTAGTCACTGTTAGCAAAACTGAGATAAGCAAGTACAAATATGTACAAGATAATAAGCAAGTACAAGAAATAAACAAGTGGCAATAGATTTAAAAGAACATGGCAAAGAAAATGATCAGCAAATGAGAATGTACATGTCCTGACCTGCTGGGTCTCCCAGTCCAATCTCTCCCACTTCTGGTGTCCTTGGTATTATCTATTTCTTGCAATTCTAAAAAAGGAAAAGAAAGTACTAAGTGAGAAATCAAAGTAATTCTAAAGCACTCAGGTGAAAATTTTAAACATCATAAAGAGATTTAAACAAGATTTCTACTGCAAACTTTTGGAAGCTATAGCATGTAAATCCATGGCAATGTATTTTTTCCTATTCTAGACTCATAGCCATATAGCCATGTCAGGTAGGACTTTGCCAGTTAATGGTTGATGAAATAATAATGGATGAGCAATTAAAAATAAACTTTTATAAACAGCAGTTCAATATATAATGGCAATTGAAATATAAAAATGTGAACAAGTTATTTTGGAGCCAAAACAATTTTTAAAAATATTTATATTATGAATTCAGTCGTGTGTGTGTGTGTGTGTGTGTGTGTATGTGTGTAACCTAAGGTGATCTGGTGATCCTGGGCCCAGTTTTATTTATTTAGATAGACAAAAATAAAAAATTTTTTACTACCTCATCGGGCTCCATGGGTGGAAAACATAACAAGGAAGAAACTGGAGGCAGAAAAGCCTCACAAGAAAAAAAGGGGCAGGAGGGCTAAGCTGAAATGCTATTAATACAGGAGGGTTCTAGAACTGAAAATTGTATGAAAAGGGGGCACTGAGTGAGGAGGAGAAATTAAACAAATCATAGCACCTGGTGAAAAAATCCTGCACAAAAACAAACAAAACAGATCAAGATCCCCAGAGAAGGAACAGAGGAAAGGAAGCTTTCTCCTGGAAGTGAAACAGTTGCACTAAAAATTAAATCTTAAAAATTACACCACATATCCAGGGCAAGAATCAGATGAAGAAGAGCTCAGAATATGTGATCAGTTAAACACTATTGTAAAGGTCCAGAATAAGTTGGACCTGAAGGTTAAGCATCAAATCAGAGACTTAACACAAAGCCAATCAACAATAAACCCTAGAAAAGAGGGAAAAACTGACCTTTAGAATTAGCTCATCAAGACAATCAGATGCCTAGACATCAGCAATAAATTACAAGCCTTACAAAGCAGGAAGCTATGGCTCAGTGAAGGGAACAAATTAAAACCAGGGGAGATACAGAATTTTAAACAACTAATCAAAGAAGTTCAAACAAATCTCCTAAATCAATCCAAGGAGATGAAGGAAAGTAAGCATAAATAGATAAAGGATATTAAGAAGACAATTTGTGAGCTTAAAGAAGAATCTAAAAGTATAAAAAAGAAATATAACACATGCGGTGAAAGGCACAATAGTAGCAACTAAAAATTCACCAGAGGCATAAAACAGCAGGCTTGAATAGGCAGAAGTAAAAATCAGTGAACTAGAAGACAGGACAATTGAAATCCTACAGTCAGAAGAACAGCTAGAGAAAAGAATAGAAAGAGTTGAGTGGTGTATCAAAGATTTGAGTGATAACATGAAGTACACAAACATACATGTCATGGGGGTACTAGAAAGAGAAGAGAAGAGGAAGGAGGCAGAAAAAATTATTTGAGGAAATAATGACCGAAAACTCCCCAACTCTTATAACAGATATAAATATACATGTCCAAGAAGCACAACGTGCATCAAACAGAATAAATCCCAATAGATCAACTCTGAGACACAAATCAAATGACTAAGATAAAGAGAAAATTCTGAAAGTAACAAGAGAAAAGCTATTTGTCACATTTAAGGTGTGGCAGTTTGATATTATTTATGAACTCCAAAAAGAGATATTATGTTTGTAAACTGATCTGTTCCTCTGGGCATGATACCCTTTGATTGTATCAAATTCAAAAGTTTTACATTTACCTGACAAAATTAAGATTAGGGCTTTGATTTGAGCTCATCAGTAGGCTGTGACCCAGGGTTCAGTCCCCACCCCCTTGGTGGGCTATATAAATGGACATTCAAACAAGGAGACACACAGAAGAAGAACACAGAGGAAGAGAGACAGCTCCACAGACATGGCAGAGGCCCCAGGACGAGGGACGAGCCATTCGCCTGATAGTCTGCAGCTGAAGAGACCAGATCCCTGAGCAGCTGAGCAGTCCCAGGAAGAAATGAGCCCTCCAGGCTATAGCTGAGATTGGAATAAGCTGGGTCCACAGAGACTCAAGAGGAAAATCTCGCAGTGTTGACAGCCATATTGCTTCACACGTGGCAATAGACATTTGGTGAGAAAGTACCTCATATGGAACCTTGAGTTGGACTCTTTAGGGCCTTGTAACTGTAAGCTTTTACCCAAAATAAATACCCTTTATAAAAGCCAACATATTTCTGGTACTTTGCATCAGCACCCCTTTGGCTGACTAATACACAAGGGATCCACGATAAAGCTAAGTGCCAATTTCTCATCAGAGGCAAGAGGCAGTGGTATGATATATTGAAGGTACTGAAAGAGAAAAAGCGCCAACCAAAATTTCTTGATTGAGCAAAACTGTCCTTCAAAAATGAGGGGGGATTTAAAATATTCACAAATAAACAAAAACTGAGTTTGTCGACAAAAGATCTGCACTACAAGAATTACTAATTCTTCTAAAGGGAGTTCTGGAAAGGAAAAGACAGTAGATAGTGCTGTGGCATAGTGTGAAGAAATGAAGATTGTCAGTATGGGTAACTAAAAGTATAAATGTAAAATGCAATAGTACTGTATCCTCAATATGCAATTCTACATTTTAATTCCTATAAGAATCAGAATATAATTGAACAAGAAAAAGGCATAGTTCCTGACAATATATATTCAAAATATAAAGTGGAACAAAGATAATATGAAGAGGGAAACAGAGGGTTATGGGAGCAGAGAACCCGAATAAAAATAAGAACATAACATATCAACATTTATTTGATGCTGCAGAGGCAGTGCTGAGAGGGAAATTTATAGCATCAAACACTTACTTTAAAAAAAAAAAAACAAGAAAATGCTAAACTCAAAAGCCTAACTACACAGCTAGAGGAACTAGAAAAAGAATAGCAAACGAATCCCAAAGCAAATAGAAAGAAAGACATAACAAAGATTAGAGAGGAAATAAATGAAATTGAGAATTAAAAAAAAAAAAAGTGACGAAACCAAAAATTGGCACTGTGATAAGGTCAATGAAATTGTCAAACCCTTAATTAGACTGACACAGAAAAAAAAAAAGCGTAAATAAATAAAATCAGAAATGATGGGAGAACATCACTACTGAACATTACTACCCCACAGCAATATAAGAGCATAAGAGAAAACTACGAACAGCTGTATGCCAACAAATTAGGCAACCTGGCAACTTAGATGAAATGGGCAAATTCCCAGAAACACAAGAACAACCTACACCTACTCCAGAAGAAAGAGAAGACCTTAACAGACTAATTGAAAGTAAAGAGACTGACTCAGTAATCAAAAATTCCCAACAAAGAAAACCCTGGGACCAGACGGCTTCCAGGTGAATTCTACCAGTCATTCCAAGAAGACTTAATACCTATACTGCTCAAACTCTTCCAAAAACTTGAGAAAGAGGAAACACTACCTAACTCATTAGGCCAACATCACCCTAATACTTTATCTAAAGATACTACAAGAAAAGAAAATTACAGACAAATTTCTCTTATGAATATAAAAGCAAAAATACCCCAGAAATGCTTGCAAATCAAATCCAACATTAAAAGAATTATACACCATGCTCAAGTGGGTTTTATTCCAGGTATGCAAAGGTGGTTCAACATAAGAAAAACAATTAATGTAATACACCAACTTAACAAAATGAATGCAAAAAGCTACATGATGATCTCCATTGATGCAGAAAAGTCATTTACCAAAATCCAACATCCTTTCTAGATAAAAAACACTTAGGAAAATAGGAATAGGAATAGAAGGAAACTTCCTCAACATGTTAAAAGGCATATATGAAAAACCTACAGCTACCATCATACACAATTGTGAAAGACAGAAAGCTTTCCCTCTAAAATCTGGATCAAAACGAGGATGCCAACTGTCATCACTGCTATTTAACACTGTACTGGAAGTTCCAGACAGACCAGTTCGGCCAGAAAAAAAAAAAAAAAAAAAGAGGCAACCAAATTGGAAAGAAAGAAGCAAAACTTTCACTATTTGCAGATGACCTGATCCTATACAGAAAAAGCTCCAAAAAATCTACAACAAAGCTACAAGAGCTAATAAACAGATTCAGCAAACTAACGGGATACAAGATCAACACGCCAAAATCAGTAGTATTGTTATACACTAGTATTGGGCAATCTGAGGAGGAAATCAAGAAAAAAATTCAATTTAAAATAGCACTAAAAGAAACAAATATTTTGGAATAAATTTAACCAATGACATAAATGGTATGCACACAGAAATTACAAAACATGGAAGGACATTCCATGTTCATGGACTAGAAGACTAAATATTGTTAGTACAGTTTCAATGCAATCCCAATCAAAATACCAACAGCCTTCTTTGCAGAAATGAAAAGCCAACAATCAAATTTATTTGGAAAGGTAAGGGGCCCCAAATAGCCAAAAATTCTTGATAAAGAAGAATGAAATTGGAGGACTCATTCTTCCTGATTTTAAACCTTATTACAAAGCTACTGTGGTCATGACATCATGGTACTGGCACAAGGATAGATATATCAACCAATGGCATCAATTTGAGAGTTCAGAAATGGACCCTCATATCTATGGCCAAGTGACTTTTGACACTGTCAAGTACACTCAGTTGGGAAAGGATAGTCCCTTCAACAGATGGCACTGGGAGATTTGGATATCCCTATGAAAAAGAATGAAAGAGAGCCCCTACCTCATACCATATATAAATATTAACTTATAATGGATCAAAGACCTGATTTTAAATGGATCTAAAGACCAAGACTATAAAACTCCTGAAAGAAAATGTAGGGAAGCATCTTCAGGATCTTGTGATAGGCAATGGTTCCTTAAACCACAAGCAATGAAAGTAAAAAGATAACCTACTCAACTGGAGAAAACATTTGGCAACCACATATCCAATAAGGGTTAATATCAAGAATATAAAAAGAAATCCTACAATTCAACAATAAAAAGACAAAAAAAAAAAAAACAATTTAAAAAATGGGCTAAAGACTTGAATAGACATTTCTCCAAAGAGGATATACAATTGGCTAAAAAGCACATGAAAACATCACTAGCTATTAGGGAAATGCAAATAAAATCCACAAGACACCATTTCACACCCACTAGAATGGCTAGTATTAAAAAATAAACAGAAAATTATAAGTGTGGGAGAGGATGTGGAGAAAAAGGAACACTCATTCATTGCTGGTGGGAATGTAAAATGGCGCAGTCACTATGGAAGACAGTTTGGCAATTCTCAGAAAGCCAAGTCCAGAATTATCATATAACCCGGCAATCCATCTATCAGGTATATACTCAAAATAATTAAAGGCAAATACTCAAACAGATATCAGCACACCAATTTTCATTGTGACATTTTATTCACAACTGCCAAAGATGGAAGCAACCCAAGCGTTCATTGAAACGGTGAATGGATAAACAAAATGTATTCTGTACATACAGTGAAATATTATTCATCTATAGAAAAGGAATGAAGTCTTGTTACATGCAACAACATAGATGAGCCATGAAAACATTATGCGAAAAAAAAAAAAAAAAAAAAGAAAACATTATGCTGAGTAAAATAAGCCAGACACAAAAGGACAAATATTGTATGATCTCACTAATATGAAATACTTTGAATAAGCAAACTCAGAGTTAGAATCTAGAATATTGGTTACCAAGAGTAGAGAATGGGGAGTTAATGCTTAACTTGCACACAGTTTCTATTTAGGTTGATTATACAGCTTTGGAAATGGATGGTGGTGATGATAGCACATTATTGTCAGTGTAATTAACAGCACTGAATTAAATATATGAATGTGGTTAAGAGAAGAAGTTTTACACTGCATACATGTTACTAGAATAAAAACTAAAAAGTAAAACATAGGCCATTATAACCCTATAGTTATAATGATGGACTATATATCACAGTAAAAGCATGAAAATATTCTTTCATGAATTATAACAAATGTACCATACTAATATAAGGCGTAAACAACAGGCTGGCATATGGGGGGAAATACACCTAATGTAAACTCTGGACTATATTGAATAGTACAATTTTAATATTCTTTCATCACTTGTAACAAAGGTACCACTCCAATGCAAAGTGTCAACAATAGGGGTATATGGGAACTGTGTAAGTTTTACATGATTTTTCTGTAAATATATAACTTCTCTAATTAAAAAATTAAATAAAAACAAAACCACAATGACACCTTAATTTAGCCTTACATATTCCTATTTTTAAAACAAAAACAACACATCTATCTTCTTTGAAAAATCCAAACAAGATAATACAAAAGAAATTTTATATTTTGATAGATTATACCTTGACAGATAATATTAAAGCCATGTTAAGATTAAATGCCAATAATAATGAAATAGGAATTCTTCAGAGATTAGTCTTTTAGCAGATCTCAAGAATTATAATAAACCCCATGAATTATTGTTACTTTATCAGAGCTGATAGTGTGAGAAAATCTTAATCCAAGGTATGGAGATAGTTTAGAATATTATTTGTTTTAAGTTGGATATCATACATATCTTAGAGATTTTATACTTTTCTATTTGATAATGACTGTTATAAAAGCGAGTTTTAGCTGCCAACACAAACTAGAAAAATACCTAGGAAAACATCTACTTAAAAAATATCAACTTTCAGTGGCATAAAATTGAAGTTCCCCAATTCTACCTAGATAATCTTTAATTTTAATGTGAATGTCTTTAGGGAAATACTCAGAGAATACATTATTCTCAGAATGTACTCACATTTACCCAATTTCACGATAAGAAGAATTGTATTAAGCAACCTGATCAGTTCTAGTTTTACTACCTAATATGTTAACCTCTTTGTTTAATACAAGTCTGACTATCCAGATTGATTTTCTGTCAAAGTTTAAATAAGGTTCCATTCCTTCCTCTACAGAGTGCACAATCCTGTGAGTTAAGTTTGGGCTTTGTTGAATAAAAATCATCCATCCATTCATCCATTCATCCACTCACCAAAAGTTTCCGAGCACTTAATGTAAAATATTCCATATATAATAAGACAGAATGGAGGAAGAAAATGAAAAGTGCTTTAGGATCATCTAGTCTTGAGTTTGAGTTCAACCCTTAACTTATTAAAGGTGGGAAAAATCTATCCGCAGCTGTTTCTTCATCTTTAAAGTGATGATTAATTGAATGAATGTGTTTCCAGAACCCAATAATTAAATGCTATTACTTTCTTTTTTGCCTATTTGAAGGCTAGGAAGATGAATCACACATGAATTCTGCCTGTTAGGAGTTAATAATGTAGTAGACATGATACAGTTTATAAATAAATTAAATAAGATAAGAAATTATATAGCGGAAATTTCTAAGCGTATAAAAGGAAGTGAGATAACAAGATATACAGAATAAAGTATCCATCAACAAAAAGATATGGCATTTGTATAGTTAATTTTTCATTTAATTAAATAATATAAAATCAAAAATCGTAGGTTTTTTCCCCCAAAAAAACAATTTCAAGTAGAGTTTAACATTATGGAAGAGAGATTTAGTTGTTGGTCTTGTTCCTTAAGATAATGCACAAAAATGCCATGTTTTCTCTATCAAGAATTTGTTAACTTTGGCTACATCAGTTTCAGCACTTATGTTTGAATGCTGGAAAGTTACTTAATTTCTTGGTGCCTCCATTTCTTTATATGTTAAATGGAGATTTTAATAAAGCATGCCTTACACGATGGCTAGTACAGTTAAATGGGATAAGGCGTGTCAATAGCTTAGAAGAGTGCCTGGTCCACTGTAAGTACTCAATCACTGCTAGATCATCTTACTACTTTTATTATCTTCTTTCATGCCACAGCAAGAACATGCACAGATATTTTAACTAGTTTTTAATTAACATTCAGTGGGGAAGGTGAAATGTCACAAGGGAAGGTATTTTAGTATGTATGTTGGGAAAACTATGTCTTTTTCTTTTCTATCACTCATAGTGACCAGCAGAATGAGGTTTTATGATTGGCCAGGACTTTCCCATGAACCTATGGGGTGGGAGAAGAATGAGTAAGATGATCTCCCAAAGGGTGTGTGCTTGGTGGGCTGGCTCTTTCTGAAAGAAGAGGGATGGTAAGGCATGCTAGCAACCTACATCTACTGAGTGAGTAAGGAGAGCCTTTGCTTAATTCAGCTTTTCTAATTAAACTGAACTCAGAAAATCTTAAACAAAATGATGATTTATATAAATTTAGAACTCTTCAATATGAAGTTCTTGGAATAAGCCTAGAAGGAGACTCCTTTCTCTCTCACCACCCACATCTAATTGCCCATTGAATTATATGCATCCCATTTATTAAATGTCTATAAAACGTGTCCCTTCCTCTCCATTTCCATAGCTCTCGCCCCTTCCTTCTCTATGGTTTCATTCTTGTCTCCTTGCCTATTGTGATAGCTTCCTTAGCTGGCCTCCTTATTCCATCGCAAACTTTATGCACGAGACAACTTGACCTTCAATGTTCAGCCATTCTTTTCTGCCTACTCATCCCTCAATTCTACACATTCTCAGGAAAGCCTTCCATAACTCCCCAAAGGATACTGAGGAACTTCTTCCCATTTCACAGGACATACAAGTGAGCAAACAAGTAGCACCCAATTATAGGTTACCATCAAATGAGAAAAGGCTTTTATCATAATACTCCATGCTGGAAAGATATGTGGTTGATGAAAGTTGAAAGTGGTTCAAACATTTTAAAAAATACTTTGATCATACACACCAGCAATCTTATACATATTCAAATGTAATTTCACTCTGGAGAAGATATCCTGAGGAAATAATTCTAAACATAAGAAAAGATTTATATACAAATATTTTTACCTGAAAATTATAGATAATATTTTAAAAAGTAATCCATCCAAATGATTAACAATATGGTACTAGTTCATTAACCCACAGACCATCCCCTACTAACCTGCTAAGGAAACTGAAGCTCAGTAATTAACAGGGCTCAGATTCAAGCACACATTTGTGCAACTCCAGAGCCCACAAACTTCTAAATACATGCTACAATGCCTTAATTTTGGTTAGTAGGGAGAGGATTCCTATTTTATATAATGAATGTACTTTTGTTTACACACACATACATAAACACATTATAGATATAAATGACTCAAAGGATAAATACTAAAATGTTACACTGTCCATTTTACAACTACAGGAACTTCTTTTTACTTTCTTTGTTTTGCTCATTTACATTTTCTAAATGTTTCGTCAATAAATTATATAAGTGTTAAAGTAATTAAAAAGTTATTAAATAGAAAACAATTTTCATACAAATCACTGTACACTGCTATATAAATACGGCCAAAAAGTGTTTGCAAATGTTCTGAGTTGGCACCCAGAACTCTCCCAACAACCCCGACACCCCCCACAGCACACCGACCCCCACTGGGGTACCCCATCAGGCCCACCGAGGTCCCCTTCTGGTATGGTAGCCATTTATTGACTTCCTTTATTACATGCTAGACACTCTACCTACAGCGGCTCTTCACAACCATACTCTGAAGCGAGCATTTTTAACTGCAGTATACAAACGAGGTCACTGGGCAGAACTTAGTTGTCACTGGTCACATGGTCAGCATGGGGTAGAGCTGGGGTTTGAATCCTCATGGCTTCAAATCCATTCTTTCCAACAGACCACACAGACGTCTTCAAAACAGACTGGTCTGTGTATCAATTCCCTGTTTCCTTTTCTTTTCAAATATCTGCTAATATACCTAATAAAGTAATTGTTAATACTACACGAATGAGCTAGTGGTAGCCCTGGAAAAAATACTAGACATGGTGGCTGCCCCTGGCCTCTCTAAAGTAGAATGTCCTCTCCCAAGTCACTACTCTTTGACTCTTTTCTTCATAGCACTTCCCATCCCTAAAACTATTTTGTTTTATGACCTTGCCTATTTCATTCATTGCTTTTCCTCTAGCACTGTGAATAATTTGAGATTATTATGAACCCCCAAAAAGATAAGGATTAGGTTCATAAACTGGTCTGTTCCTCTGGGCATGATCCCCTTTGATTGTATTAGATTCAGTTGAGCTCTCTTTAATTAAATTATGTTAAGATTAGGGCTTTGATTCAACCACTCAGTAGGGTATAACTCAGGGTTGATGCCCCGCCCCCTTGGTGGGTTGATATAAACGGACACTCACTCAAGAAGACACATAAAAGAAGGTACAGGAAGAAAGAGAGCTCCACAGACAGAGACCGGGAAGAGAGATGAGTCATTTAACTGATAGTTTGCAGCTGAAGAGAACAGAGCAGCTGAGCTGAGGACATCCAGAAAGAAACAAACCCTATGCCAGCCTACAGGTGAGATCAGAAGAAGCTGGGCCCACAGAGCCTTATGAGGAAGAAGGAAGGACAGACCAGGTCCGCCATCTTACTTTAACACATGGCAACTGACTTGGGTGAGAAAGTACCCCTTATGGTACCTTGAGTTGGACTCTTTAGGGCCTTCTAATTGTAAGCTTTTACCCACAATCAACACCCTTTAATACCAACAGATATCTGGCATTTTGCATCAGCACCTCTTTGGCTAATACAAGCACCTAGAACAGTGCTTGACATAAAAAAGAAGTTTAATACATATTTAGTGGATAAATGAATAAAGGTATTCATGAGTACATGTGTAAACTCTACTCTTTACTAGCTAAGTGTCTCTTGACAAATCTAGTTGCCTCTCAGCTTTTTAATTTCCATTTCTTTAATGCAACAACATCTAAGGTTGGCCCAAGATTAAATTAATTAATTTAAAAACCACCTTTTGGGTACCTCCTATGTGCAAGACACTGTTCTAAGCAATGCAGTCATAGCTGTGAACAAAAATTGATAAAATTCCTTCTCCCAGGTAGCTTACAGTTTGGTGAGTGAAAAAAGACATGAATATAACATAATGTGTTAGTAGGTGATAAGAACTTTGCAGACAAATAAAACAGTTTGTGGATCTGAGAAGAGGACTTGCAACTTTAACCAGGGTAGCTGGGGAAAGGTTCACTGAGAAGGGGGCGTATGAGGAAGGAGTGTATGTTGGGGAAAGAACTTTTCAGGCTGAGAGAAGGGCATGCTGGCCTGGCTGCATGTTCAGAGGGACTGTAATGGACTGAGTGAATGGGAGAGTACTAGGAAATGAGATCAGACAAGGGGGTGGGGGCAGGCACAGATTGTGTGGCGCTTTGTAGGCCATTGGAAGAACATTGGCTTTTGTTGCAGTAAAACTGGGAGTCACTTGAAAGGATTTGAGCAGAGGAGGGGGGTTTCGTGTGACTTCGTTTTAATAGGTTGGGTGGGCAACTCTTCTCTGTGCTGTTGCCATTATCTCTAAACTCTGCCCGCTAAAAGCCAATGGTAATCCTCAAGCTTTCTGACTACCAAAAAATGCTATGGTAAGAATAGACTGAAGGTGGGCTAAGTCAGAGTTTATTTTAATATTCTAGGTAACAGTTTATGGCATCTCGGACCAGAGGAGCAGGGATGAATTCTGCATAATACATTTTTTTGGCAGATAAATTTGCTAATGGATTAGAAATGAGTGTGAGTCAAAGCAAGGAATCAAGGATCACTCCCAGGAGTTTGGAATGAGCAGTGAGATGATGTTGCCATTAACTGAAATTGTGGAGGCTGAATATGGAGCAAATGTGGTAAAGAAAACAAGTATCCAGTCAAGACATGTTAAGACCTACTGCATAGAAGCAGGTATATCCCTATTTTATCCAAACTTTTTACTGTGAAATGAGGTAATGGATACTAGTTCTGAACTGAAGGATTTTGTTAGCATTTTGTGAAGGGATAGTTTTGAGGAAAGAAACTTTAGATAAATGAATGAATAATTACTGAAAACTTACAGTAATCTATTAATTCTTCTAGGCAATACAATTATGTTAAGAAAAGTATTTGTTTAAATACAACCCAAAGGAATTAATCTAATTGTAGAATTTCAAACGATAAAGGATATGTGGGTAGTCAGGCTTTTAGTGATTTTTTTAGTGATTTTGCTAAAGTCACACCATGCCCATTTTGCTTAGAGCAGATACCCTACAGTGAGATTAGGCCCTGCCTTGGGAAAACAGTGGGTGATACAACTGCCCGGTATCTCATACTGAGAAAGCACCATGCTTCCAAAGCTGTGGAGAAAGCTGGTCAATATATGCCACCTTTACTATATGCATGACACATTTAAGGATTTCAGAGTGAAAAACAACATCCAGACACTATTTAGAAACCCTTTCAGGGTATAGCTGAGTCATTCTTCCATGGATAGAATACATTATTTGAATCAACACAATGAACTGATTGATATAAACATACAATTTAGAGTTCCTGGGAGGAAGTATCCAATGCATCATGGCTGGAGCATGTTCCCCTGGCTATTAAGGGTAAAGTCCATTATATAAACATGACATTTCCCCCAAAATGTGTGGAGTAACCAAACTCATATGGTCAGAAAACGTTCATTATCTATGGATTTAGACCCCATTTTTGAACATTCTATCCAATAATTTCTATTAATATCCCCTATGAGAATTCCAAGTCATGGCACGCACACATGTACAAATGAATGCTCGTTGCTTCTTTCAGATAATGACATCATTTTCCAGACTTCCCTAGCCCATTGCTAGATATCCTTTTTCTCTATATAACTTTAATGGAGGAGGACTGGATACGGTTCTTCAGTCAAGTTACCTCCCCAATAAGGTAGCTAAAGAAGCTCAAAGTCTCAAACAAAGGTGGCAGCTTGAATTAAATGGGACGGAATGAGATGAAGGATTAGCAGTGGTAGATGGAAGTGCCACTGGCTTCACATTGTTGTTTTGCCGGATGGACAGAGTGTGTTATAATGAATTACCACTAATTTGAGCCAGCAGTACTGTTAGACTGAGACCGGCAACCCAGGATGACAAAGAGTGCCTGCAATGTCACCTAATGAGAGGACAAGGCAGCTTCAGGAGTGCCGTTCCCTCAATTAGTGGACAAGGCTTTTAATGCTGCTCTGCACAAGGAAAGCAATTTTGATTTTGATTTTGATTACTTAGAGCCAAGTCTCCATTTAGAATGTTTCGGGAGCTGAAACAGTTGTGTTTTTGTTTTTTTTTTTTTTTTTTAATATAATTTATCTAGAGAGTATTTGAATGGTAATAAGCTATTTGAAAGCCAATCGCATTACTCCCTACTTTTGCCTAAGTAATATTGGAATCTATTTTTGAAAAGTTCAAATGATAGAATTTACTCTAGCAAATGAAATGTAAATAGATAGCAAATGATTAAGGATATGCTGAGAGTGTGTGTGTGTGTGTGTGTGTGTGTGTGTGTACAGGCACTATGTGAGCCTTTCTGTGCCAGGATTACAGTTGGTGAATTTCATTTCATCAGCCAACATTATCAGGAGAACTGCATATTTATTCTATATATCCACATTTTTAAAAAATTCCAGATCTTGCCTTCTTTGGCTGGGAGCATTTGTACTGCATAGCTTTTGATATGGGAAATTGATGTTTCCACACTCAATTTTTTTTTTCACTATGTCACTGCATAGTGAAAAACACTGATATGTGCAATGGCACAATTTTTTTTTAATACTGTGACCATTGACTTATAAGTAAAAGCCTGACCTAGCAAAAGCTATTTAGGCTTAATAAATTCCTTTCTTTCTTATTTAAAAAAATACAAGGAGCTAATTCCATACACAGCATTCTTCCATTCTAGTCCTCTTCTAGCTTTCTATCCACTTGGCACATGTAAAATTCTATGAATTTTGGCCTATTTAATTAGAAGGTCATTGGGTAAGGGAATTTACTCAAGTGCTAGAAATATAGTACGTGTCCATAAAGTTGTGTTATATTGAACCTAAAGTCTACACAGATAAAGAAAGTGAACGCAATCATTACACACACATATCCCCTACTTTCTTTGCTTCTCTCAAGTGAATGGCGATGTGAAGACATGGAAAGTTTCTGACATAGGAGAAGAGTAGCATTGGAAGCCTGAAATAGGCTGGACGCTTTCACTAGAGCTCAGACTTATTCCTAGTGTTGAACATTGGTTTATGTAAGCAATTACAACACAGCCTTATTTTATAATCGGGAGAGAAGGTACATTTGTGGTTTTTTTTCTAAATTTATCTTCATTTCCCAAGACTTTTTTGAGAACCTCTGATAACCTAAACCCACTTGAATTCCTCAAAATTTAAGAGTCAGAAAATACTCCCCTACATACAAATCATCTTCTAAATGCCGCCTCATATTTGGAACTCATATCAAATGTTTGTAAACTATGAATCAATGACTCTAGCTGATTCCACATAAGTCTGACATGGAAGTTGGGAGGTAGATTTCAGCAAATATAAACCTGCTGTGGAGTTCTGAAGGCAAGCGTGTGTGTTTAGCCACAGCTTTTTTCTACTCTTCCGGAAATGAACCAGCCAAGACCATGGGCCAGCATGAGCCTTAGTTTGTAACTTCAAGTCACTGTGTGTCCCAAAACATGCTCCCTTCTGTTGTAACCCTTTCCACATGATGACTACGGACTTCAAAGAAAGTCTAAAGTGTAGACAGCAAGCCCAGAGGTGCCAAGACCACCAGGGGTGCACTCAAACATGCCCACAGGGCGAAACCCTGGCTGATGGGACCAGAGCTTCCTCAGGAGGGAAAGGAAGAAGAGGGAACAAAGGAAGGTCTTTGTTAGTGTTTGCCAACAAAGAAAAGTCCGAGAAATCCCTGAGAGACCCTGCAAGTGAGGGGAAATCAACCTTTTCCAAGACTCCTGTTGATTTTCACCTTTTCCCTTAGAGTGCACTCAAGTGCAGCTAGTGCACAGAAGAATGTTCAGTGGTTCTAATCAAGAAAATGAACAGGTTAATGCTTTTGCACCACAATTTAATTGATATTTAGCACCAGGTTTATTCACTAGTATCACTATTAATACAAATATCTGATTCACCTGTAATCCTTTGGGGAAAAAAAATAACAAAAAACTGGGGTGTGGCTAAGTAACAAAATCATAGTTAATATAAACATTTTTTTGTATCATCCTCTATCACATGCAAGGCATTAATTGAAGCACCTCACTTAAGGTCGGAAAGAGCTCATTAAGGGCAGGTGATTCAACACGCTATTTTCTGATGAGGATGGTCATCTCAAATCCTTTTTAGAAGTAGGTGGAGTATAATAAATAACATGCAAGCATTTATTAGAGACCATCAGTTTAATAAATTACTTTATTTTATCAGAGAAGTTGAAGGTTTACAGAAAAATCATGCAGTAAATACAGTGGTCCTATATACTCGTCCCCATTATTAACATTTTGCATTAGTGGGGTAACTTTGTTACAATTGATGAGAGTATTATTATAAGAAAAAGTCTCTGTAGTCACGTTTTTATCATTTTTTTGCCTAAAAACTGCACTGTCATATAATATTATGCATATATACTAAACATTTCATTTTTAAAAGACATCCCAAGGAGATGAGATGTGGAAATAAAGACACTGGATGGGTGTGAAGAGTAAATCTGGAGAACCAAACTGGTGCAGATGCCTCCACTGACAAAGGGAAAGGGCATATGGCTTCCTTCCTCCTTGGTGTGCCTGGGCCTCAGACTGAGCTAGAGATTTCCTAGTGATAAGCTTCTGCTTGTGAGTTCCACCGGGAAGATATTTTTTATGCCACCGCAAACCAAGATGTTTGCATTCCCACCAATCCAGGGATAAGGCATTTTCCTCATACAGACACAAAACATACAGTATATGAATATTTAATGGACGCTAAAACTGGGACAGGAACAGAAAACAAGAACAGAACAGGTTAAAAAAATATCTGGTTTCTCTCTATCAAAATACTAATTAAAATTCATGTTCATGGGGATGATTATACATATGTTTTTGAACTAAAAGTCTAACCTGGCACTATTTTTTGGCCTTATTTTTGTGACAACATTTTTGTCCATATGGCATGAAGTGAATCATTTTACATCTTTTTTTAAGCTCTATGTGTTTTTCTTGTTGTCTATTCCCTCTTCTCCCACCACACACACACTGGCAGCCGCTACCAAGTTACCAAATGCCAACTCAACCCTGCAAGCTGGCTGCATGAAGCTATATAGTACTGGCATTTTCCTTTCTTTGCAGAAATATTCTCTCACTCTCTCTCTCTCTCTGTCTGTCCATACACACACACAATCACCGAAGCCCCCTGAATATTTCCCTTCATTTCCTCCCTTACTGATCGGGCACTTCCTTCCGGGTTCTGCCGGCTCGGTGTGCGTCAGCTCTGGCTCACCCTTCTCTGGCCACTGGGCCTGTGCGGCATCCCACCAGCGTGCCCAGGGACCCTCACCCCTGGCCTTCCTTTTCTATGGCACTTCAACAATTAGTGGTTCACTTAAGAACTGCTATAAATTAATGGTTAATAGAGCCCATGTAATTAGTTTTGTCACAGCCAAGCTAGAGAACCAGGATTGTCCCGTGGTCGCCTAGACTTTTGTTTCAGATCACAGCAGCCCGCGTTTGGCGCTCCCTGCCCGCTGCACAGCCTCGCGGCCTGGCCGCCGGGGCTGGGGTGGCACAGGGCTCCTGCACGTGCGGCCCCCGCCAGCATCAGGCACTGCTGCGCGTGTGGAAGGGCAGCCACTCCACCTAACAAATGTAACTTTAACAACAGTAAAACAACCTAATAGCTCGGCGTGCCAGGGGGCTAATGGGGCGGGCCATTTACTGCTGCACTAAATAGCCCCGGCTTGATTCCCATTGCCAAGTGCCGAACTGAGAATTGCGAGGCAGGGGCAGCTCCTAATTCATTAGCTAAAGGGGGTCACTGCTCCTAGGGATGGGGACACTAGGCGAGGAGGAGACACTGAACAAGGCTTCCCCTCTCAAACCCGGTTCCAACCGGGCTACCTGGGAAAGCATCCTTAGAGCAGAGTCGCGGAAACCTGCAGGCTGCCCCTGGCCCTCCGGGGCGCACCTGCCTCTGGGGACTCTGCCTTATTTAGCAGTGCTCACCTGTTAAGGCGCAGAGACCAAAGGAATCCTAACGCCGAGGCCGATTGTTTATTACGGAACCACTGGACACAAGCCCCAGCACAAGAACAAAGCCTGCTGCAGCCTGGCTGTGACATGAGCCTCCACCGAGACATGCCCGCCTGCCTGTTCGCTTCACTTGCCGGAAAGAGCTGCAGTGGACGGAGGCGACCTGGCTGCAAGGCTGAGCAGGAAAGAGACCACTAGCCATAAACGGGAGAACAAAATTCCTGTTAGCATTGCTTCGTCTCACACCCCCGTCTTTATTTTTACTTTTCATCTTCCTTCCAGGCAGTTATAAAGAGTTGCAAGTTAAAACTGCTCTGAATGTTCTCCGTAAGGTTAAACGGGCAAAAAGAATCCACTTATCTTGATTTTTTTTAAAATAAAAAAGAAAATTAATGAAAAATCTCAAATGGATCCCCAAAATGGGACATCTTTATTGCCTGAACATTAGCCCTAAAACAACTGATTTCTCTAATTCCTGCCATCACTCAGATTGGCCTTGAATTACCTCCCCATAGGCCTCCCATGTGCTCCTAGATGAGAGTGTGTAATGGGGGATCTGTTAATTAACTAGAAGCAAAGTTGCGCGGTGGGGATCAAACACTGGATGCGTCCTAAAACTCCCACAGAGAAGATGAAATGCAGCGCAAACTTTAAAGACTTCCTGTCATTAGCTGAGACCTTGCTGCTCCAGCCCAGACCCCTCCTGTTTCCGAGAACAATGAGGACAATGAAGGCAGAAATGAAATAGTGCGGTCGGAACAAAGGCACTAGCTATTTACCCGGAGAACAAGGAGTGGGGGAGGGGAGGAAAAGGGGGAACTTTCTTTCTCTGTGGCTCCTGCCTACTTTTTAATTAATTTATGACTGCCAGGGAATTGCAGAGAGGACACACAAGCACGCTGTATGGAGCACAGTGTTAATATTTGGAATCTCTACTGTTTACTCCCAGGAAAAGGGAAGAGTCTCCAGAGAGAGAGGTGCTGAGGGAGAGAGAGAGCAGGGGAGGGCGAATTATTGCACCGAATGCTCACTCTTAGAATGAGGGTTCAAACTGGAAGATGATTTTAAAACAAAAGAAAACAAAACATTGTCCGGGGAGCAATAAATCCTCTTCGATCACTTCTCCAATGCCACAACTGCAGGGCTTCTTAACCTTTTTTGTTCCACGGACCCCTTACTGAGCCCACACTACACTGTGTATTATTTAATAATTATATCACACCCGCATCAACACGTCCCCACAAGAATAATGGTTTTCTGAATTTCAGTTCAAGCTCACACACCCCCTGTTAAGAACTCCTGTGCTATTGTTTGTAAAAGACAAGAATCGTACCCTGACACAGAACTCAAATTCTGGCATTTTCTGAGGTCTCCTGGTAACTTCCATGTAAATGTACATAAATATTATACCAATAGCAAAGCACACAATCATGATATTGACCTATGGTTCTTCCCTGTTTCTTGACAAAAGAAATTTTTTTTTAAGTATACTGAACATGGAGTGAACTGCTGAGTAAGAAAACCTGACTACTGAAGGATCTTGTCCTCATTTTTGCAGTCTGTGTCTAGGCACAATTTGAATCAGGAGCTTTTCCATATTACCCAACACACAAGACTTCAACAGGATTAAGAGGACAGATAAAAACACCAGCAAGGTGCCGAGGGAAGCTTGGGCCCTCACTGCTTCACCTGAAGCTCTTGTTTGAGATGC
The DNA here is from genome assembly GCA_026826555.1 of Tolypeutes matacus. Lineage (NCBI taxonomy): Eukaryota > Metazoa > Chordata > Mammalia > Cingulata > Chlamyphoridae > Tolypeutes > Tolypeutes matacus. The sequence goes on from JAKSZT010054548.1 coordinate 1,522,656, forward strand.
ACCATAGGATGAAGGGAACCTTTATTTACAGGGGCCGATAGCTGCATTCCCTCTTCTCAAATTTCAGTTCAAAGTGGCAACTCTGGAATTATTCTATTTTTAAAACTCAGTGACAGGTCTCACTTTTTGTTGTCAAGTCAGAAATTTTGAAGAATCGGTGGAAACTCTGCAAATGGATGAAATAAGCAAATCTCCCCTCACCCCAGGAGTATGTTTTAGAACTACTTTCCTTCCTACCTATTTAATATGAAGCATTTAGATTTTAATAAGCTCGACAGCATGCTCAACTCCAGGAAAAAAATTCTTGAGCAGATAGTTCAACGATCTGAAAATGCTATATAATCAAAAGGGAGTATGGGTTAGAGGTTCACCATTAGTTGTTTGTACATTCTAAGCAGTATTAAAAACTGTACCACGAAATGAAAGACACACTATCAATTATTGAGAATTTCATCTAGTATCTCTACACATAAACCCACAAAGAGTAAAGGATTCCCCAGTACCTCTTATGTTTAATACAACTGCGCCACTTACCAGTGGTTATATGACAGAATGGCGGCATGAAAGACTAGGAATAAAGGGCCTGAAATTATATTTCTGACAGCTAAAAAACTGTGTGTCTAAGGAAAAAATCATTTACTCTTCTTACTCTAGTTTCCATGGGAATAATAATAATAATTGATTGTTAAATGATATAACACGTGTCAAAAAAAAAACATATTAATTTACTTTCAATTTGATAATCTTCTACTGTTCCCAGATTGGTTTATTTTGGACCTAGGAATCTAAAATACAGTTTCCAATTCCTTTGGGATTTCATAATTCTCTTCAAACTTTCTGAACAAGTTTTGAAATCAGTCTTGGACTATTCACTTCCTTTAATCCATCCCACATAGCTTCACTCTGCCTTTCATTCAATTTGTAGGTTTTTTTTTTTTTCTATTTACCATGATGTCTTAGAACCAGAATTACATTATTTTCTCCAAATAGTGACATACCTAATTCCCACTTCATTCAACAATTTTCATCGTTATATAATGCACAATTCTATTTATGCAACATTCTCTAATACCCTTAATACTTTACTATTCTTATTAACCTTTATGATAATTTTGGGATAATGCTACAAAATTCCTTAACATTTAACAAGAATTCTGTAAGTAATAATAAAATCAAAATAACAAAAAACAAGAAGACAGGGACACAAATCATGGCTGTAAAGGTACAAAGACAATTTCTTGACACCAAGAGATATCTACTAATTTTAATATTAATAACATCACCATTCAAGTAACTAAAGATTAGAAAATCTATTTATTCCTAAGAGAGAAAAGAATCTTGATCATTAAGACCACACTTGCACAGAATTGCCCAGGGACAGTAAGACAGGTCAAATAGTGTTAATCCCTGACTCAAAGAACGGCTTGGTAAGAGCTAAACCTCCTGATTTATGAAACATCCTATGGGTTAGATATTTTTACTAGGCAAAGTTGTATGTAACCTTCTGTTAATGGCCCCTGAAATAGCTTTTAGAAGCAGGTGCATACCAGTCTGGTGTTCTATTTGGGCTAGGTACCTAGTAATACATTTTTTAAAAAGTACTTTTCCAGTATTTAGAAATTGAGAGAATCCATATGATATACATATTTCTGACACCTTCTGAAAAACTGGAAGATGTTGTAATGCTATGCCCACTCTCCCACATGGCAGCAATCTACCGGTGCTAGGTGGCAGCTGCCCACATACAGAGACACAGGCTCTAGGTTCAACAGTTCCCCCCAGTTCTGCCCGGCTCCTCTAGTCAGCTGAGTTTTAGACACCTGAAATTTTAGAGTAGGGTTCAACGGATTAGAGGAATAAAATATTCAGAAAGGTTTTCTCAGCACATAGATTTCACAGATGTTCCTCCTATGCCTTGCCTCATTATGAAAGCCAAAGATGTGAAAATCAATAGAAAAATACAAGATAATAGTCACAAAAGAGAAATGAGTAAATCATAAGGTTTAAAATAAATACAGGGAAAGTGGGATAAGGATAATAAATTTGTTAAAGTATTTCCTATTGGTTACCTATTATGTAAATAATAAAAACACATAAAATATCACAAGAAAATTTAATCATAAATAAAATGATAGAATGGAAAAATTTTAATTGTTTAAAATTATGAAGACAAAACAAATATGAAGAAGAATTAATATATACAAAAAGTGCACAATAGAGAGAATAAGATAAATTAAAATTATATTGAGGAAATGTGGGTACAAATCACAGAACCAGGGGATCGATGAAGAATAGTAAAAGTGTAGTAAACTGGAAATAGTTAAATTTAAGTTGCAATGCAGCGTCCGGAGTTTAATATTCCTTTGCAAAAGCTAACAGGAGACCTTAATCTGAGGTAGCTGCAGACAACTGGTCAATCTAAACCTGGATTTTCTGGAAGGGAATATTTGGTTGGTAAAGTTTGAGAGAAATAACAATGTAACAGAAAGAACTTCCAACTATGCTGTTTGTTCCCATTTGAACATGGTGTAGCCAGGATAGGAAGGTCTGTACTCATATTTGACATTAAATAACCTGAGAGACTTTTAATAAATCTCTGGAAATGACAAACTGGAGAAAATGAGCAATCTTATAAGCAAGCAGATGTTCCTTGCCCTTGTCATCCATAGTCTGAAGGAAAGGGCATCCTTAAGCATCGTTTCATGGGAACAGGCTAGGTGGAATGGGACAGGAGGAAAGGTAGGGTGAGACTTTCAGTATGAAGGTTATTCAGGAAAATATGCTCTAAAGAATAAAGGAAAGGCACAACTTGCTTTCCAATCTAATAAAAGCAATCTGAGAGGGGAGCCAATGTAGCTTAAGTGGTTGAAGGCCTGCTTCCCATGTATGAGGTCCCGCGTTTGATCCCCGCTACCTTCTAAAGAGAAAAAAAAAATTCTGAGAGAAACTTTGTTTCATGTGCTCTTGATTTTACAAGCAATTTCGATTGTCCAGATCTAAACACGGAATCCAAAGCGTGGCCTCCTGCCATACTGGGGTTATTTCCAACTGCTGTACTGGGCCTGTTTCTCCCTACTGCCCAGGATGTGTGGTCAGGAAACCAAAAGTACTTGTCCTTTCAGTTTAAAAGGCCAGGCCAGGGAGGCGGCTGTAGCTCAATCAGTGGGGCTCCCGTTTGCCATGTGGGGGGCCCCGGGTTCGGTTCCCGGGGCCTCCTGGTGAAGGCAGGCCCGCCCGCACGGCGTGGTTGGCTGACCCAGCGAGCGCAAGCAGCAGGGGGGGGGGATAAATGAATAAATAAATAAAATCTTTAAAAATATAAAAAAATAAAAATAAATAAAAGGCCAGACCGCCACAGGCCGCCACACGCGGCAGGGAACTGCACTTCCCGTGGTTGCGGGAAGCCTCGAGGGCGCAGAGCCTTCTGGAAAATGAAGTCTCTTCTCAGAGTTGCCACCACCCAGCCCCTGCGTTTCAGCAGATTCGAGGTGTATGGAGGGACGAGAACCTAGACGTGGAGCTGGCGCTTCTTCACAACTCTTGCTCTGAGAAAAAGCAACAACTGAGGGACCTGAACTCTTCACCCCCCAGTTCACTCTTCTAAACTGCTCCCTCCTCAGCCAGGGTAGGATGGAGGGACTGGCAGAAGGACTGCTTGGGGCTTACATAGAAGGACAGACTGCTACTGGGGGCGATTCTTGCTACACCCTCTCCCCCTACCCCACCAGAACCTATCTAGCTCTGGCTCGCTCCTCACTGCATGGGTATTTCCAATTTGTAGCACTGATCTGAGGTACAGGTTTTTGGTGTTTTGGTGTGTTTTTTAGTTTCGTAAACAGAAGAAGTAGGCAAAACAACCTCACTGATACTGGATATATGCCGTAACCTGTATGGAAATGGTGAAAAGTGAGATAAGTGGTGTTTCTATGCCCCCTTTCCTCTGTGATGATCATAAGGTGTGAGAAGCTGGAAAGATGAAACACTGAGCCTTGGGAGAGGGTGGGAGGGGAGCCATGCCACAGGACCTATATTTGACTGCATAATTAAGAACAGGAAGACAAACATTTCGCAAAGATAATTAGATGATTTATTTCTTCAGTGTCACAGGATTACAAAATAGTCTGTGTACCTGAATTTTTGAAATTGTTGACATTTACTACCAAATAGGTAACACCAGTTTTTTCAAAATTCCGATCACTAAGATATACAGCGTTCTAAAATATGTCATATATTTACCTGTTATCTTAAACAGAGAGGGTAAAGATAGTCTTTTCAATGGCTTACAGTCAGAATACCACATTTATACTCCCAAGTATTACGAAGGTTTTCACAGTTGTTAAATGATACATCAGTGGTTCTCAACAAGGTTGACTCTGGCTGCCAGAGGACGTTTGGCAGTGTCTGGAGACATTTTTGGTTGTCACATCTGGGGGTGGGGTTGCTAGTGGATCTAGCTCGTAGAAACTAGGACTGCTGTTAAACATACGAGAACTCACAGGACAAGTATCTCCTCCAGCCCACCCTCCCTCCAAAATAATAATCTTTATTCTTTTGTAACAAAATGTCAACAGTGCTGAGCAGAACCCTTGTGCCACATTAAATGGGGTCAGTCTATGATGACTGTAGTACTTGCATATGATTTCTGTGTTTTTCTCTCTCCCCTACTCTGCCCCGATTGGCTCCATAGGACCTTTAGCATGCTATACCTTCATCTTTCTGATTTGTTACATTATTCTGCTGTGGGCTAGGAAAACCTTTTTTAAGCCTTGCAACTACATAGATTCTGAAAGAAGGCTTTAGAGTTACCTTATGAAAAAAGTTTAGCAGCTCATAGGCATAGATTAATTAAATAATTTTTAGTTTTATAAGCTTATTTTTGGTTCCTATCTATTCCAATTACTAGAGATCTCCAGACTTCGAATACTTAAGTATTGCTCTGGTTTATCTAAAACTAAAAAAACAACAAACTTTTAAACTGCACTCTACTAATACAAGATTGATATCTTGGGGGAAAAGCTGAGCTAAAATGGGCCTTCTACCCTGAGTTATAGAATTGTTGAAGCCAAATGAATTTCATAAGCAAGACCTGGAAGAGGAATTCTCTTTAGGAGAATGCCCCCTGTAATGTGTGTTTAATTCTATAGGTATTTAATTATAACTTGAGATTTAGGCTAGTGCTTTGATATGCTAATTATAAATACTTTTCATCCATATCTAAGATTCCATAGCTAGGCAAAAGTAGCTAATTTTGGCACTCAAGAATAATAGAACTTAATTTTTTAAATAAGCCTACTTATTCATATAAGACTTTCTTTTATTAATTAAAAAAACGTGAAATTATAACTAAGAGATGACTTTGCACAATCCATCCTGGATGTAATAAAGAAGTAACTACAATCAGATGATACGACAACATATGCCTCTCTTCTCATAATCTTTTAAACTGTGTACCTAGTGCTAAGAAGCACAGCTTGATGTTCTAACCCAATAGATAAATCAACCAGACTCTAATTAAATACCTAATTTTAATGATAAAAGAATTACAATCTGTAATTTGGGGAACTGATTAAAGTAAAATCTTGAATTTCCATAGTGAAAATTTTTAAATTCCAGATTGCTGCAGGCTGGAAGAGAAGAAATTGGGCCACGAATCACAAAGAACTCAATTCTGAATCTGCCACCATCACCATGTTAGGGAGTCTTTGCTTGATTTATGTATTTGGTTGTAGTTTCCTTATCTTCTAATTAGAAGGATCCAAAGGCAGCAGTGGAAACCAGGGCAGAATTGAATTGATTTGTAAAACAGTAGATTGACAATAAGATAAATTTAGTAGCACTGATTCTTGTTTGGAAAATTTCAGCTTTTATCCGTAGGGACTCGAGGCTGTATTTTTGTAATTATTCAGGTAGAGAGTATTGAGGACATTAAAGGAGGTATAAGTAATAAACACATTGAGGAGTTCAGTGAAAGGACAACCTCAGTAAAAAAAAAAAAAAACAAACAAACAACAAAAAAAAACAGTATCTACAACTTAAAAAAACAATGCAAGTTGTTGATGCTCAGAAACCTAACAAAGGGTATCACCTGGGAAAAGGATGGAGGAACTTTGCCAAAATCTCTTGATCAGTAAAGGTGCAAATGTCTATTTGAAAATGAGATAGCTGCCTAGAAATTGTTTGTTTTCTTCAGAAACTGGTACGTTGGCTCTGCTTATAGCTCCCGGTGGCTCGTGTATGTTGTGAACGTAGCGTGTTACTGGGGTATGGATAACGTTTTAACTTCAGGCATCCACTGGAAGGCAGGGTAGTGAATCACAGCAACGCTGGCACTCCAGGGGAAAGGTCTGTTAACCCTTCCTGAGGCAGTTGCCCAGAGCTGGTCTGGGCCCTGCTCAAGCCCAAAAGGCTTGGGTGCCACGATACCCCAATAGCCCATACATTTTTAAAAACCTAGGCTGGCTGCTGCGATGTATAAGAAAACACGCTTTAACTGATCTAAGGGTCAATCCCAAAGACAGCAATAAAGCAAGTTTAATTCATCAATATAGAATATTGGATATAATAATAAACATCCTAACAATCAGAGGTTAAAGTTTAGTTAGTAATTTCCTTCAAACTAATTTAAAATTTGAGTGATTTAAACTTCAAGCTTGGAAATCTTCCTTAGACTTTGTTTATTAATAAGCAAACCAACAATAAGAAAATAATTTAACAATTATTAAGCATTTGAAATTAGCTGTATTTTTTCGAAACATGAATAATGGCCTTACAACCCATTTTGGCAATGATGATAAACTGTCATTTACTTATCTACTTTGTATGTCAATACTTTTGTTACACTGCTAGTCTACAGAAGTCATTTGGAGCTAACTTAGCCTGATACTACCAATGAATTCTCCATAGAATCAATCATAAGTGATGATCATATAGTAAGGTATAAATTAAAAAGTAAAATTATATATTTTACGTAAGTTTAGAAATCTTCATATTTCATTAAAAGAATCATTTATGTTAATGGTTACCAGATTTATGAAAAAAATACTTCTCATTTAGAACAGTGCAGCTATATATTTTTCAGTGAAACTTATGGAACTTATGGAACCTGTTAAAAATGAAGGAAGAATATTTGCTTTTCTTCCTTACTTCCTTTTCCCTCTTCATTGCCCATTTCCTACCACTACACCCACATGTTTATACTACTGAGGACAGTGGTAGCTCCTTTCATTCCTTTTTTTTTTTTTTTCTTTTTTCATTTCTAAGTGTGCAATTCAGTGGCATTAATGACATCTGTAATGTTGTGCTACCATCACCCAATCTATTACCGAAACTTTTCATCACCTATACCAGAAACTCTACCCATTAGGAAATAACCCTCACTCCCCTTTTCCCCCAGCTCCTAGTAACCTCTAATCTACTTTCTGTGTCTATGAATTTCCCAATTCTTGGTCTTTCATATTAGTAGAAACATTCAATATTTGTCCTTCCAAGCCAGTCCTATTTCACTTAGCATAATATTTTCAAGGCTCATCCACGTTGTAGCACAGAACAGAATTTCATTCCTTTTTATTACCAAATAATATTCCATTATATAAGTAACGCCTTTTGTTTATCCATTCATCTGCTGCCGGCCCGGGCAGTTTCCATCCTTTGGCTATTGTGAATAAGGCTGCTACGAACACTGGTTTACAGTATCTGTTTGAGTCCCGGTTTTCAATCCTTTTTGGGTATTACTCCTAGAAGTTGAAATGCCAGGCCATAGGGTAAGTCCACGTATAACTTTCTGAGGAACTGTTTTCCACAGCAGCTGCACATTTTACATTCTGACGGTGGCAGCTTTGGAGACTACAAAGGAGAGTGACCAGGTTAGGGAAAAGAATGGAATGGCCAAGCTCATCATCTAATCACCCCTGCTCTTCTGCTCTTCACACCCCAGAGAGGATCCTGTTGTGTCACAATAATTGTGGAATGACACAAAAGTTGTTGGTGACCTCAGCTGAAGAGAAACAACACTCCCTGTACTCCAATGTATCAAGAATGAAAAGAAAGTAGAAGCTCCCCATTCTCTTATTGTTAGACTCTTCTACCATAAAGAAGAGATATTGAAGCATAATAAAAAGTCATGACACCAATACATGAATTTCTGGGGAAACAGAGAGTTACTGCAAGAAGGGATTACAGATGAGGACCGTTTAAGGGTGAAACTGTACCTGTTTCAGAAATATCCATCCTTCCCTCCCATGATAGATAGTAGAGAGGCAAAAATGAGGGTGGGAGAGAGCGAGAGATGGAGGCAAAAAGAAAGAGGAAGGCAAAGACAAAAGACACGTGGACAGAGAGCTCAGGTCTGCGCTGGGCGCTTTACCAAATGCATCTCGCTGTCGTTTGCTGACGACTTGTTATGCTGAATGAACCCATTGCCAGAGAGATGGATTTCCACCTTTTTTAACATATCTTACAACTTCATAATCCTGAACCTGGCCTTAGACACAATAGAATCCTAATCCCATGCTGTCCATGACATGTTAAAGTCTACCCTAGAGCACGACTCCTGCCCATCTCTAATATTCAAAGTCAGAATAGAAATGCTTAATCACATACTAACTGCCTCCCCCCCGTGTTGATTTATTTCCCCATGGCTCATTAGTGTGTAGGTCACAGAAGATAACAAAGGTTTGAATAATGAATAGATCTGTCTTTTCTCTCAAACATCTGTTTATGTATCAACTACAAGAGAGATACCAAATTTTGGTCAGGGTCAGAAAAAAAGGCACCAACCTTCAGAATCCCAACTACCACCATTCAATATTGTGTTACAACTGCTGTTCAGAGGAGGTTCTCAGTGGAGTAGCCACAGAGAGTGAATTGCCACACTCCAATGAAAGGGAGTATTCTAGCTCAAATAAATGACTGAAGGAACTGACGAAACTATTTATAAATGCTGAGAGTATGCCTGGTTTGGCTGTAACTTAAAAAAGAAGACATAGTCCTCAAACTCATTACCAAGTTTTCTTAGAGCCGATAAGGGATAAAGCCGCAAAAATCTCAAATTTTATCTTAGTTTTAAGATTAAAGGTTTTACATTGTTGCCCAGGCTTCATACTCTGACATTTTTTCCAGACTTAGTCTTGGCCTGGTGTGCCTCATTTTATAGGACTTCTGAAACTAGAAATAGCCTGCGTGGGGAGAGACCGTTCCAAGCAGAGGATTCTTCTGGAAGCCCCCCACGTGACCAGGTAATGTCCTCGGGATTAGCAGCTTTACAACCTAGCTAAGCCCTGGAGCTACAATTATCTGGTTGCATTAAACTGAAGTCACCTGAAAAACTTCACACTGAACAAGTCCTTGGAAATGTCTAATCTGCCAGTTTACATTCTTGAGAGAATTCAGTGGTTACAGACAGGAAAAAACGAAGTCTTCTACTAGGAGAAGTCTCATCTTACCATATGGTCTGAAGATATTTGTGAAATTTATTTTTATGCCACTTCTTCACTTGTATTTAAAAAGCAGATTTAACCTGACCATCCCCTTTCAAGCCCATGCCCTAAGTATATATGTTTGATGAGGGTACAGGAAAGGAATAAAACTGCAATGCCACAGAGGGAATACACAGCTCCAGAGATGAGGCCGTATGCTAATTTTAGTAAAATGTATGCATCTTTTTATATACATAAAGTTATAGCACTCTATAAAGAGATCCTTAAATGTGACACACACTGAAATCCTATTTACTGCCTGACTATTCATTTTAAAAAATAAAAACTACAAGTAAGTTGTATTATTATTACTCTGTCCCCAAAATTAATTTTAGTTTATCTAATGTGTTTTCTTTTTCCTTAACTTATAAAATATAGCCAAATCACAAGCCTGAAATAAAAATTCTGATTTTAGTAAGAGATTATGGTTATTTGAATGGCAGAGCTAAGATAGACAATTTGACTCTAAATTGGGGTCTTGCTATTCTGTCTGCTATGCATCTAACTTGCCGCTGTCCGCTTTCTGTTCTTTATTTGTCATTATCAATGTTGAAAATTCATTGTCATGATGTAAAAAACTCTATAAATCCACAGTTCCCGAAAGAACAAGCACTTTTCTGTACAAAGTTGCAATATATGGTGATTTGGCTTACACTGAATTTCAAAGTCAAATGCCAAGATTCCCATATGACAAAATTAAATTCTTAAACACGTGCAAGTACACAAAAAGTTTATCTTATACATTACTGTTTTATTGGCCAAATTCCCATTTGGTTAATAAGTTAGCTACCCTTTACCCCCTTTCCAAAAAATCAAAAGAAAAAAAAAATTTCACTTTCTATCCCAAACTAATGTCTGAATACATATTGCAAGACTGGCAGCTCAGTTTTACTCTAGAACACTTATACTCTGTGACAAGTAGAGGAAATTCACATTTAAAATCATGATATTCCTCTAAGTAGCTGTTACTATAGAAAACATGTATGGCTTTTCATACATTCTATTTTTCTTTGAAAATTAATATGCATTGTAAATTTTCTGCTTGAGATACTTACTACTGTACAGATTTTTCTTAATGATGTGACTTAAAGCCAAGCTGTGGCTCAAGCACTTACTGAGAATAGGTAACTAAATCTCCTTTCTATGGACAGAATTTCATCTCAGTGTAGTATTTAATGTGTGCTGCCACAAAATAGAGTCATTAGATGTACTCTTAATTCTCTCCCTCAATTCCTACAAAACTAAAAGGGTTTTAATACCAGAATATGTGAACACACCTGGAAAAAAAAGACATTTTCCTACCAGTTAAAATGAATCTAGATTTGGGAACAACTTAAAATAATTTAGATATAGTGAATTCAATAATAAATACATGAGTGTTTTTGCCTGATTTAATTATAAAACTCTTTTTATCAATATTTTAAGATACAAACTTTCTTTCAATGGAAATTTAAAACTCAGATAAGTTTTCAAATAAATTTCAGGATAATTCAGAACAATCTCTCACGCTGTTACGGGTCCCCCACTATGGAAGGAAGTCCCCGTAGAACTAGTGTTCACACCCAGAGACTATCTAAAATGAAACTTGCTAAGCAATAAAGGCCTTCTCATTTCCCTTCTGCTGGGCACGGTGTGCTCTGCTGGTCAGAGCTCCATCTCGGTCTGCAGTGTTCAGATGGCCAAAGGAGCCTCTGGAGAAGACGCTGGGAACAATTCACTGCACTTTCATATTCAACAGATTATTCAAGCGCTTTAGGCTGCCATTCAAAAACTGTACAGTTAGAATCTACAGCATGTAGTTCTGGCAAACAGCAAACTTACCATTTGCAGGATATTAATATTCTGGATTTCCCTTCAATTAATGTTTCTAAAATACAGTGTATTGGATGATTCATGAAAATTAATCAGCTACTAAAATTTGCTACTGAAATTAAAGCCTCTGGGAATAAATTGTGTTTTCTTACTGTATATAGTTAAATTTGTAATGGTTTTGGATATTTGGAAACAGAAAAAATATATATTAAGACCGGAAGTTTCTGTTAAAGTTATCTATCACTATCCAGCTCTACAAGCCAAAATGATTTATTATTGTTGGGACTGCAAATTTTTCTTTGGACCAGTCAGCAGGCACCAAAAGTTATTTTGTCTATTTTGTAAATATAGGTGAAGAATTTCAAAGATTTGTGCAGAAAAATAAAAGTCATGAAGATTGGGAGGAGTGTTAATAAAATTTGAAAAACTTATACTGAACTAATTGATTTGGTGCTATATAGTGGTTTGAAGGTATTTTCTGATATAAAAGTGGAGAAAAATTTAAACTGGTTCTGGTCATAAATGCTGCATCTCTTCTAAATTAAATCAATTTTCTTGATGAAACTATTTTCTTGCCTGAAACTAATTTCTTGCCTGAAAGGTATTAAAATAATTTCATTATAAAGAAGGTTTTGCTACAGTTCTGCTCATCCCCTACTGAAGCACACAGTTAATGTATGTGTTATGTCACTCAAACTATTCTTACAAAAAATAGGGCCTTTTGAAAACACAGGAAGACTAGGAATAGACTAACATGAAAGATCTATTTTCAACTTTTTACCAGAACCTGATGTCTATTCCCCACTAAGCTGTAACAATAGAGTTAGTTTCCTCCTCCTATATCATCTTATTCTATTCCAAATACATATATACACTAAAAGTCAAAGTAATGCAGATTAAAATGTCAATGAGATATCACTTGTCAAGACGCCATGCCCAGTGCTAATGGCTGACAGAAAAACAGCCACTCGTATATAGCTAGTACAAGCTAAATTTGTCCTGTTTCTGAGGGCAATTTGGTAATGTGTATGAAAATTTTAAATGTCTATTAATTTTCTAACCCAGCAATCCCACTTCTAGTAATTTGTCCCATCTCAGTAAGCAGTTTGGAGTGCTAAGATACATACTTAAAAATATTCCTTTGTAGTATCATTTGCCGAAGCAAATAATTGGAAATAACCCTAATGTCCACTAACAGGGAATTAAGGGCATGACACATACTAATTTTAGGAAAATAAAAGGTGTCTTTATATATAATAAGAGAACCAAAGTAATGCAAATTAAAACCGTAATTTTTAATGAGACATCACTTTTCATCTATCCAACTGGTATAGCTTTAAGATATCATACATAGTTTAAGTGGGTGCCTCTGGGAAAATGATGGAGCTTGTGCTTTCTCCTTGTAATTCTATTATTCTGAATAAGTTTTATAAGTTTTTCTTTTTATAATCAGAATAAAAGCAATAAAAATAAAGAAAAATATATGTATAGCCCTATGAACTTGGAACTCTAACTTGTCCACTGCCTTATGATAAAACGTATTATTTATACAAATAAATAATAATTTATAAAAGTTTTTAAAAACCAACCTATGTTTCTCTATTGCCATCTTATGGATTATCTCTAATATTTTCTTTGTTTCATAGATTATAATATTTTATATGCTAATTCATATCTAATTCTATGCAAATATATAAATTCCAATTCATGATAATAACAGTCATTTCTATCTTATATTTGTCTCAACTGTAACCAAGTTATTAAAGTAGGAAATGCTCAATAACAAGCTTTTTATTAACTCAGGAAAAAAAGTAAACACTGAAGCTGTTATCTTAAATATGAACTATATTATTTTTAACTTGTATTATATCTGTTAATTTTTCATTTTCTATGTAATAGTCCTCCTTTTCACAATACCAATCTATGTATTATTTTCTTTATATTACTTGATGTAATATTTAATTAAAGTCATTCTAGAAACCCCAAGTAGTTTCACAGAATATCAGTATTACCAAATGATTTAACTATTTATGCAAATAGCAACGCTATTTTACATTCATTAACTATATATATGGTTATTATATAAGTTTAACTCCACCTATTATTATTACTATATATACAGAGGAGAGGAAGTTTCTTAAAGCAATCCCAAAGAATAATGTCCCAGAATTAATTTAACAGTATTTCCTCCACTAAATTACAGTTGGAGCTTCATCTGACTATAAATATTATTAGTTATGAAATAGCCATAAAACCAATAGTGATTCTTCCCAGACATAATCTATACATCTCTTATATAAGAGTTCTGAAGTTAAACTGAGCTCAAGCCATTTAACTTATTAATTTGCAACTTGACCAAGGTGACCATCCATCATGTTATAAAAATTTTAATTCTGGATTTAGGCAAGTTGGTATAAAGGTGGCTAGTTTTTACCAAATCATAATTTTTTGTATTTGGGGTAAGGGGTGAAGGGATGGAAGAAAGCTTTACCATTTTGCTAGTGGTATTGAACTTCTTCTCTAACCATAAACCTATGTGGTTTTGCATATTTTCCTGTCCTCTTTGCTTCTGCAAAACATTTTCCATTTGACTCCACAATTTAGAGTAGATCTGGCTGGAAGATCTTAAACAAAAATCCAGGAGGAATGATCTGTGCACATCTTGAAAGAAAGCTCCATGGGTTGACCCGAGACCCCTGGTGAGATGGTACAGGGATAAAAGTGGAATATGGTGATGCATAAAGCCAAATGAAAGAAGCAGCTAAGCCGCCTGTTCTTTTTCTCTGACCTTATCTTTTCTAGTCCAACTGGCCTTCTTCCAGCCCCTCCTTACAACTGGGCTCCCTCTTGTTGCCCCAGGGCCCAGGTACAAGCTGCACCCCATGCCTAGAACACTCTTCTCCACACCCTTCGTGTAGGCAGGATAGAAGAGAATGGTCAAATGTCTGCCTGCTGGAGGAGACCACGTAGGCATGAATCTTCTCAGTGCTTTAGTTTCCCCCTACAAACTGGGGTTAATAGTACCAGGATATGTGGGAGGATTAGATAAATGCACACAGATAAAACACTCATCTCAGTGTCAGGGGCAGAAAAGATGATCAATAAGGGTTAGCTATTATCATTATTATTACTATCATTTATTCTCCCAGTTAGAGCTAATTCACGTCTCAGGGAACCCTTCCCCAAGCATCCTTATTAGGCCAAGTCCTCCATTAGAGGACTCACCCCAGTGTTACTGTCTTTTGTAGCATATATCACAGTCACAATTATAGAATGCTTTGTGTAATTGTTTAGTTAACATCAATGTGTCTTACCACTGGACCTTCGTCGGAGCTCCTGGCTTGCAGCCTGCCCTACGGAATTTGTATTTGTGCATCCCCACATTCTCATGAGACAATGTTATAAAATCTCATACTATTTACAGATATATCCTTTTGGTTCTGGTCCCTAGAGAACCCTGACTAATACAATGACTAAGAACATAACTTCTGTTTCGGAAGATTTTTTCCTTTCTCTTTATCATTGTAAGTTTAAAATCTAGGATAGCGCCTAGCAAATAACAGAATGTGAATGAGTTAATGAATTAGCTAATGGCTACAAAAACAGGAAAATAGAAAGCAATTTTTAAAAAGGAAGAAAGAAGCAAATGCAACATACTTAAGGAAAGTATAAACTGGGTAGCCTGATCTGTCTGAGATTGAACTGGAGAAACTTTCACTAATTCATTCTGCCTATAACTTAAACTTAGATTGTTCTCTACATTCTGGCCACCTTAGTACAAACAGGCAGACAGGGTATCACACTTGACAGATTAAAATCGAGCTGGCGGCTTCACCAGCTTGGGGGTGTGATGGGAGCACAGTTGAAGTGTGTGCGTGTGTGTGCGGGCGGGCGCCTGTGTGTGCATCCACTTACATGTATAGTATATGGTCCGGGTCTAGAGCGGGTTAAAGTGAAAATTAGCTCATTTCTAACAGGATTTAAAACCCAACCAGTAACAAAAAGGACACCAAAATTTGGCTAAATAATAACATTAATAACAAAATAAGACACAGAGAATAGAGAGCAGATAAGGAAATCATCTATGCGAATACAGAACTAGAACTTAATACATAAGGAGGTGAACAGGTCAAGAAAAAAACCCTTTACTGACAAGGAAGGGCAAATACCTATTTGGGATGCTTGTATATGAAGCTGTGAAAAACTCTACTTATCCAAAATGAAAATGGCTTCAAAGAAGAACTGTAAATTCATCAAGTGCTTTTACATCTATTGGCTCATCTGCTAGACGCTAGTGTCATTGGCTTCTGTCAAGGAGCCAGTTCAGACTCGGGCCCCATTCAGTCTATTACCGTGAAGTCTATGCCTTCACAGCATACATTTGGTGTTCATATATTTAAAATGTCTATTTTAGACTTATTGAACCTTATATTTTAATCATATTTCACTTAAATGTCTACTTTGTTGTCACATCACATTGACTATTACAAAAATTGCTTATTTCAATTTTCCCTATCATATTTCCTGTTGATTTTCTCAAATTATTTAGAGAGACAAGGATTTTGTAAAAAGGGTGTTTGAAGTAAAAAATTTTATGATGGTCACATAAGTCACTGTCAATCTTATCAAACTCTGTTTCAAACTAAAAATAATATTCTCAAGGAAATGGAAATAATAATTCCACACCAATGGTCATCAAGCCATGTTCATACCACCTGAGTAAAACTGTGAGAGACTAAGAGCCAGGAATACATTCTCATGTTATCAACTTTCTTTTTCTGATTCTGAAATTTTGGCTCTTTTTACCTCGGTTACTCCATATTATAAACACTGGCATGTTGGCAGCTAATCAAGTAATGATTGGAAAGTGCTTAAAGCTTAAATATTCTTGGAAGAGAAGTGGTGTACAGGTGCAAAGTAAAAGAAAAAAATTTTAAATGTTTCCCACAAATTGAAGGGGAAAAAAAATCATCAAATTTTCTTAGGCCATGTTTACACAAGGAAAAAAATATTACAGCATCATTATAATGAGGGAAATGGGCTTGCCTGGGATTGATTCATTGTACTTATATGTTATTATATATCCCCAAATAATTCCAAAAAGCTTTTGAGATTGATTATAAAGAAAAACAAAGCAACAGTAAAAATATCATAGGTAAATGATAAAGGAAGAGGGGACTTTATAAAATAAACACAAAAAATCTAAGAGAAGTTCTGACAACTGGGAATAAGAAATATAAGGTTTCCTCCAAACAGTTTCAAAGGGGAAGCAGAATAGAGTACAAAGGTCACATTTTTTTAAATAAACAAAAGTGTGCCTGTTCCTTAAGAGAAAAAACAAACAACACTTACCAGCTCTCAACTGGTAAGAGCAATTTACTCTTGGAGATATCATGGATGGGGCATTCATTCATTCATACAAGTATTTACTGAGTGTCTGCTATGTGCCAGACACTATGCCAGGAGCCTGAGATACCGGGGTAAGAAAAAAACCCTGGTTCTGTTCTCTTGAAGCTTATTCTTTTGTAAGGGAGATGAACATTGACCAGTCAATCACAAAAGATGGCTCCAACTGCAGACTAAGCTGGGGTTCTGACAATAAGGAACCATATCTAGACTAGAGACTGAGGGAAGGCCTCCGTGAAGGAGTTATGCTGTAAATGAAATCTGTTCCCTGGGCAAAGAATGGGCTGGTTGGAAAGCATTCCAAAGAGAGGGGGGTTTGCGCCGAGGCCCACGAGCAAGACAGAGCTTGGGGGCCTTTGTGAAATAAGCAAGCACCTGTGGTCTTTATCCCAAAGCAAAAGGTGTCTCTCGATGGTAGTTTTAAAAAACAAAAAGAAAAACGGCAGGCATATTTTTATAACGCCGCTTCTCATGATGATTTTGAGAGAAAGCGGACAGTCTGAGACGAGTCTTCTGGGGCTGGCTGTCAAGTTACTAAACTTTCAGAAAATAAATGGTTAAGAAGGAATTGGGTCGAGTCTCCCTCTTTTCAGGGGAGGAGGAACCACAAGAACTAGAACTTTCTGGAAGTCACTTTCTAGGGGAGCTAAATGAGAGGCTTGCGGAAGAGAGCCTGATCTGGGCATGTGGTGACTGGTTTTGAGGAGATGATTAGGGGGGCCGCCCCACTGCACCTCAGGGAGCCAACAGATCTGAAGTGAACACTGCAGCTTGCAGGTCGCTGGCACCCAAAAAGTCAGGACCTACTGCTATGTTGCGTTACAAGGAAGAAATAGGAAGTACCTTTCTTACCTTTTCTTTTTCTTTTTCAGCCTTGTTTTCAGGCCCACGTTCTCACCCTCTCTCCTTCATGGCCCTCTCTTGTCTGTAGCTTCTTCGTTACCCTTCCTCTCTCTCCATACAGTTTCTTTCTTTCTAACTCCTTAAAGAGTGTTTATTTATGTGTGTCAGAATAGTTTCTTTTACTCCAGGTCAAAGTGGGATAGACACAAAGGAAATGATGGAGAAGATCTTTTGGTTAAATGACAGAAGGAAGACGGTGCCCAGAGAAAGGCGAAGGACTCACACAACGGCAATCAGGAGCAGAACTAGTGGTTAAAACCACGTCCCTTTAGCAGTGAAGATGCCAGAATGGCCCACACAGATGCATCAGGTCATTATGCCAAGACCATTGTTCAGTCCTCTGGTCTGACAATAATATTCGTCCCAAAGCAGTGATTTCACATTTGCCCATCACATTATCAGGTGCAGATAAGTGCTCAGTAAATGCTTAGTCTTGAATGAAGTGTTTCTCTATCCTGGGAAGCAAAGAGGTCTTTCACAGTCTTGTGCTTGCCCTATTAGCCAAATTATTTCTCATCTGAATATTCTCCCATGTAGTCACCAGTGCTAACCTTTGATTTGCAAGGTTCGTCTAAGACTTCTTCTCATTCAGTTGAGAGGCAGTGTTCACAAGCAGGATTTATCTTATAAATCTTTTTTTAAAAATGGGGTCAAAACAGAAATACAGGTGCAGAAATGACGCATAACACAAGCCCCTTTTCTTTAAAAAAAAAAAAAAGGATACCTATTTTAGATCTTTTAGGGAAAGATTTGGGTGTTGTTTCCTTTTTTAATCTTATATCTAATCAGACAGCAGCCTGTAACTTTACTCATCATTACATATGGCCTATTGACAGTTGACAACAACTTTACTCATCATTACATATGGCCATTTACAGTTGACAGCTGTCAACCAGGCAAGTTCACATACGTTGCTTCATAATCACATGGCACCGCAGAGCAGGGTAAGATCCCTGGCCAACATGCTATTGATTAGCTGGTAATGAACCACCGCAGCTGGAAACTACCTCACTGCGACAGGACAGATCCCACAGGCCCTGCATTCCACTTAAGCATCTTGCCATTTAAGAAACTACCACCAGCTTTCAAATTAAAAACACTGTTTTTTTCCCATAAATACCTTTAAAGTATCGTTTTTCTAGTGGTAGTTCTAGTTCTTTTCTCTATCTTTCAATTCAAGCTTATTTCCCACAGAAGGGAAGGAAATGGCATTGGGATATTTACATCACAAGAAAAGCCTTCTCTATAAGATAGAGAGGCAGGCGCATCTCCTCTTTGACCTTGACCAAGCCCTATCTTTAAATTCAGGAAAAGACTGTGAGCTGGAAAATAACAATTAAATCACAGAAACATAAGCCTGCAGATCAACCCAAGCTGTCTTTTCTAAAAACCACCTCTGGTTTCAGGTACAGTAGAAAAGAGTCGCTGCAAGTACCACAAAGTGAAATTTTGTGATGATAAAGCATTGTTCTGTTTAAGTAAAAAAGAAGAATATAAATCCAAGAGGCAGAATCTTCCCAATATATTCATCTTGTACATTTTACATCATCATTGCCATACTTATGACTACCTATTCCAAGCAGATCTTAGGGAAGGGATTTTAGCCAGGACACAAATCACTTACAGTCAGTGATTTCTAATCTTTATTACCCCAGCAAGAGGTAGAGAACTTTGAGACACAGCTTAAACATGTCAAAAGGTTGGTTTTCCATTAATACCAGCAGGAGTAGAAAATGACACTGCAGTTGTCCTTGGAACAGAGAAGCTGACAGATTTGCTGAAAGGTTCAGCTTTTGTAGGATTTTGTTAAAAATCTAAAGGCAGCAGCATTTCTCTTTGAAGCTCTGAAACATCTTAGAATTTGAAAAGCTCAACAAAGAATAACATGCACAATTAGGTTTTTCAAAAATTCTGTTTTTTTGTTTAGCTTTTAAAATATTATGCCTAGTAATTTAGGGTGCCATCTCATTCAAGGAACAAAGTAGAGTTCATTAAGAATTATCATTGAAGGTACACAAATAGACTTCTGATTCAGAAGATATATGCCAAGGTCTAATAAGCTTAATTTAAACACTCTACCTTTCCCCTGGGCATTCCCAACAACTCTAATTGAAAGGCACTTAACAGAAGCCTACAATTCGAGTATTGTATACTGGCCTTTACACTAAAGGCCCTTTCCACAGAGAATGAGTAAAATCAGATCCCAGGTCACTTGTCCTTTAATTCTTGTAATCTTTTTTTAGTCAAACTTAACATCTGAGTATAATAGAGAAAACTACCACCAAGGACTAAATTTCCTGGAGCTGGCAGCTAGATTATTCTGTGTTATACAACTCAAGAGAGAAATACACAGTGTTTGAGGGTAGCAGCCACAGGCTAAGATATTTAAGACTAACATAAAAACTACTAAAGATTTAGATAATCAAACATACTGCATTTCTTCCACATGAATAATAGGTCTTTATTATGATGATGATAAACGTGCTATTTAGGAAATTAACTTGGTTCTTCATCATCCTAACTTTTTATAGAGCTGAAAAAATTTTAATATTTGTCTAGGTCTAAATTATTAAGTGTCAGCAAATAGGTGAATATTGAACAACACTATTCTTAAAACATATGTCAGATCCATGACTTGGAAGGGCAGGAGGCCTGCCATTACTTCACTTAATGTTTAGATGACTGCCTTGAATTCCAAAAAAATTAATTCCTTCCACATTTAATAAAATATAATAAAATGCCTACCACTTATCACCCTGGCTTTCATTGTCTGATAGTTCACCCTATACTTAAATATTTAAATATTTTAAATATTTAAATAGTTTAAATATTAGTGAAAGTTGTAGTCCCCTTTAAGGAATTACCTCAGTCCTCAGTAAACTGGGATGATCAGACCTTCAGAAACTGGGATGATCAGACCTTCAGAATTAAAAGCGGCTATTTTCTATTCCAGACCAATACACCTCAGCATCCCAAACCCAGTTATTGAAGAATCACTGCTGAAAATCAAAGTGCAGAACTGGTTTTTTTGTTTTTTGTTTTTACATTTTGACAACTTAATATTTAATATTTGTATTTCATTATGCAAATCTCAATTATTTTCACCTTTGCCAACATTATAAAACGAACCTAAGTCTGAACAAGCAGGAAAGGGAAACAGTAAAAAAGGACATCTCCTTCATACTCTTAGAAAACAGTCATTTCTCTCATTCTATAGACGAAAAAATGGCTTTGACAAACATTCATATTGTATCAGCTCTTAGGAAATTAGGATACAATGAGACAAGTTAATTCCCTAAATGTGAAGTTCATAAGAATGATAGCAAAGACCTATGAAATTTCTCCTCTAGTATTTAAGCCCAAAACAGGTGTTGTTACAATTTGCCACACTTGCCTTGTTTTTACATAGAGAGGGTGCTTGATTTCACAGGTAATTGGTACCCTTGAGCACATGTAACTTACAACCACTGAATGAAAAGATTTGCTTTGGGAAATTAAAATGGAACAATTTCTCCAAATGGGGGGTGGGGGAAGATTTTTTTTTTTTAAGTTAAGGGAATTAATAGGCAAATGTTTAATCTATTTTGCATTTAATTTCATGTATGAAAGCTTCGGGCATCTAAAAATATACCTCTTTCATTCTTGTAAGTCTGCAAGATTTGGCTTTTGGAATAGAAACAGTTTAGGTGGGGAGGGAATTGTGAATATTGTATCTATGCTTTAAAAAAATAAAAAAGGTTGACCATAACCCGAGGCCCTGGCTCCTGCGGAGTGCCTGTTGTTATGAAAGCAAGGTGCTCCACACGATCTAATCATAGCACTAAACCTTGTTACAAGCCCTTTTACAGCTCCAATATCTGGGTTACATGGAAACACGCTGGAGAGCCTCCTTGTACTATGAAATAAATGTCATTCTGACTGGCATCCTCTCTTCCAGCAAGTAATTTCCCTCTGCTGATAAATCGATACAGCAAAAACAAATGAGAACGTACAATGGGCACAGTGAGGATTACATTTTTATTCATTTCAGAGCCCCTGCAGCCAAGTTTTTTTTAAGCACAATAGCAGAAAATGATGCACTTGAGCTAGGAAACATGAGAGATACATAGAGACATTGAGATAAGAAAAGAAAGACAAAAAAGAGAAAGGGAAAGATATGGGAACAAAGAGAAAGCCAAGAGAAAGGAAGCAAGTGTATCTCTATCCAACAGTTCAGACACAAATTTCTGTTTGAGAGTAATATTAATATTTGAATTCTTGTTCAGCTCCTCATAAATACGGTCCTAGAAACACATGTGAATCTTGTTTACATTTTTATTCTGTAAGGTTATGGATCATTTGAAAAGAATCTAAGATCTGACTTATATTTGATTAATTATTGGTATCAGCACAGTATCCACACATGGAAACTTATCTTGGAAGCCCATATCTAGAGATGGTGACTCCACTGGTCCTTACTCATCTCCATAAGCCCCCATCAGTCATTTACCTTTTCAGTGCCTTTAACGCAAAGATGGAAAGGGCAAAACAGAGACACGAGCACAGTTATGATTCAGAGGAATGGGAAAGTCCCATGAAAATACCTTCTTAGTATTGGGGTTTAGGAGTCCAGAAATAATTGAATGAGTTATCACATGAAAGGGATGTGTTGTACCTTTGTAAAGGGAAAATTTTAAGATTTTCTGTCATTTGAAGGGAAAATGAAAAGGACTATTTCATAAAATCTTTAAAAATAAAAAATTTCTGTGAAGGGACAGTATTACATTGTTATTTACCCATAGTATTTACCTCTTTTCTTAAGGCAATGGAATATTGTAAATAAAAATCAGAAAATTATAGTCTTAATAGATCTTTATAGGTAGTATACTAGTGTAATATTTAAGCTTCCAGTGAGTTCTTGGGCAAGTTAATTTTCTCATCTACCTTGTTCCCCTTAATTTTCTCATCTATAACACCGAGGACACGGTAATAGCCTCTACCTAATAGGGTTTTTGATAGAATTAAATTGAGTTAGTATCAGTTAAGTGCTGAGAACATTTCCTAACTCAGAATTAGTGCCACTTAAGCAATCATCATCATCATCGCCATCGTCACCCACAGCCTCCCAAGCTGCAGTTGTCTGGGTGTTGTGAACATTTCCTGTCTGGCCTGCAGGGCAAAAACGCACTCCTCCACTATACACTTGGTGCCACTACAACACTGAATCAGATGGACTAGGGGTCTCATCTTTTGTAATTTTTAAATGAACTGTTTTGTGATATCCCAGAGTCAATACACTAGAGCTAATGTCTGTTTATAATTCTTTGGTCATTCATAATGGAACTCCATTGGTCCACCTGTTTTACTCCTGAAGAAGAGGTAAGAAATGGAAGTGATCATACTGGTTCTTCATCTTACCCCAGACTTGGTAAATGAAGAGAAACAAGAAAAGAAAGCGAGGTAAAAAGAAGGGTGGTGAGTCCTCCACTCTTTCTCTCTTGCACCATCAGTAAACTAGGCTGTGTGTGAGCCGAAAGCCATGTATCTCAATCTCAATATTTTTTTTCATTATCCTGTCCCCTCAATGAGCCTTTTTTTACACTTTTCTCTAATTACCCCTCCATGAAACTTAATACAATAGCTATACTGTATACGTACTATATATATATGCTTTCTGCGTAAAAAGGGAAAGCTTTTTTTGGCCCAGCAAAATCCATTTTTTACCTCTTTAGTGGCAATACTGCCTGCTGAGAATGCGTGGACTAATTCTGTTAGGAAAACAAACAGCTTTCCCCCTTAGTGTACCGCATCCAACATAACTTGAGAAGGCGGGTTGAAATGCAATATTAGAGCTGTATGTTTTTGTTTTGAGCAAACTTTAAGTACTGATCCCTGGATGTATAATTTATTTCACCTCAAATCCAAAGCAGAGTAATTCTAAGGAGAAAGAGATACTGTAGTTTGTGAAAGATGCCCAACAAGCTACACAGCAGCTTAGGAGTAAGAAGTGAGGGAGATGGAAGGTAGAGTGGAATTGTTTCCAGTTAAAGCAGCTAGGGAATTAGGTAGGTGGAATGTAATTATCTACATTGGAGTTTGGCCAGGCTTCTCCACTCTTTCAGAAAAAAGCTCTGTGATCTTTAATGAACAGAGAGATAGGTCCAAGTTTAACATCTCATCCAAAAAATGGAATAAGATTTCAAAGTCCTTCTTTCCCAGAACATAAATGGCATTCTTCTTTAAAGATTGCTTATAAGTCTCATGCTTCTATTTAAAATAATTATTTCATAAAGCACTGACCTTGGAAATGGGAGTTTTGGAGAAGAGACAGTAAAATACCTCCAGCAATCAATGAAAGAAGAGGCACAATTTATAGCAAATAAAAGTCAAGTCTGTGGCATTTTAAAATACAGGTTTTTGTTAAGTCATACCAACATATATCTAAAATTGAACGAGTCAATTTATGTTTTCTTGGTTATCTGAAGAAGTAATTCTTAAAACAGGATAGTTTTGCTCCAAGTGTGCAAACCTCTCCCCAGTGACTGAGCCGCCAAGGCAGTGTAATGAAAACTGATATCTTTTACAAACTTGGGAAGCCCGAGATGTGTGCCCGATAAATGTAAGCAGACATTATATCCTTCATAATCAGG
This sequence comes from Tolypeutes matacus, assembly GCA_026826555.1. Classification (NCBI taxonomy): domain Eukaryota; kingdom Metazoa; phylum Chordata; class Mammalia; order Cingulata; family Chlamyphoridae; genus Tolypeutes; species Tolypeutes matacus. Next base: position 1,546,879 of record JAKSZT010054548.1, read on the forward strand.
GCCGAATGAAGATGTGAACTGAATAAATGCTTGAGAAATATCACAGGTTCTATTAGATGCAAAGATTGAAGTGTTAGGCACCTTTTAGCTCAACTTTCATTTAATTTACGGCATTCTGTTCTGTATTCTGAAGGGAGTGAAAAAATCTTCTCTCTTAATTTTTTTCCCCTTTCATGACTTGACCAGGAAGATGAAATCCGGACACTTTAATTACCATTCAGAGCCAAAGGCTTGCCCTTTGATATGGAAATCCCACTTCTGTGACCGCCTTTTCCTGGCCCCTTCTCCTTCCAGTTGCCCAACAGGAATTTTAAGTAGCTTTGTCATCAGCTGATAGTAGAAGCTAACTGTAGCTCTTTCCTATTAAGTTTTGTTTTAAGTTAGACTGTTTCTTTCACCAAATTGGGAGAGCTGAAAGCAAAGGGGAAGGGCAAAGAGTGAGGGAGAGGTGGAGGAGAGAGAGAGCAGAGAGAGAGACAGAAAGAGAGAGAGAGAGAGACTGACTGGCTATCCATTAGAGTTGCTCAATTATACTTTCTACGCTGTCAGCATGAAATGTGGCCCATCCTGCACAAAGGCTCTCACTTTAAACACACACAAGGAGCACAAACCGATGAAAGCTGCCATGTACAGTTACCCCGTTATTGTCATCTGCCTGCTGCATGACTCCCAGCTTTGCTATAATTATTAATTGCACTTGTCAACTGTCATTAATTCCTCTTTAGCATCCCTGTCTTTGAGTAATTAGACAGAACAGCCTCACTGAGCTCATTGTTTAGAGTCCCTTGAAAGAGCCCACTGGGCTTTCTGCAGAGACAACTGATCAGAAATACAATAGAGCACTTCTGAATTAACCCTTTGGAAATGTGAATAGAAGTGAACTTTTTCACAGGTTTGGGTGGCCCACTTTAGTCTGTCTGTACATAAAGTCATGACCGGCTTACCTTATAATTGCAATCATATTTTAGAAGAGTCAGAAACAGTCCTTAGGAAACCGAAATTTATAAATTAGCATCACTGAATTTTAATCATTTTCTCATTGATTTTATGCTTTGTATTTTTGGGAAGCCAAATTTTCTCAGAAATAATATTTTCCTACATGTATTATATACATTTATATATACTAGATATATACATGCATGAATTATGCATAAAGTTTTTCCAGATGACTTTTTATTTCCATATGTTATAATGTAGATTCTAAATTTTAGAATGGCAAGATTGAAGCTCCACTTTTTCTTTAGCCTTTTTCTTAGCCTTCCATAGAGGAAGTCAGTTGACAGTGCTTTTGATTGTACACCTGGTGGCTCTGAATATATTGTAAAGTTCATTTTAGAAGCCCTACACTGCTAATTAAGCCATATTTGCATTTGGCCCGTGGCCTCTAAAAAGTTCCCTGAATTTACTCAGCCTTAGCTGATAAAATAAAATTGGGTTAAATGGCTACACTTTGAGTAGTAACTTTGAGAATCACTGTGTTATCATTTTAAATGACACAATACATAAGAAAGCACTTTAAAAACTGTAAAGTGCTATAAAATGTCATATTACTTCAGTTCTATTGGCTTATAAAACTCAACTCTTTGACAGTGTTAAACATATTCATAGCTTGAAAATCTTCAGCAATTAGAAAAAGTCAAGATGAGGAAGAAAGCTATTTAGCAGTTTTCTAATAACAACACTGTGAGTAATAATATCAAAACATTAATCTGATATTTGTGTAAACCAGTCACATAGAAGGCGTCTTAATTTTGCTGTTCCATGAAAAGAAAAATCTTAAGAGTTTCTCCTGAAAAAAACCTAAGATCTGTGGCGTCTTGGAAAGTAAACAAAAGTCAATTTGGTCACTAGGGATCATTAGAGATATTTACTGTATTATCTCAGCTACAGGATTTTTCAGCTATGAGATGAGTGCTTTTTAGCAATAATAACATTTATTGAAGTCTAGATATATGTACTATATACTTTATATACATTAATTCATCAAATCCTCAAAGCCATGATATAGGTAATACCTCAGTTACAGACACGGGAAAAGTGAGTACCAGATAGTGAAAAAGTTGCCAGCTTAACAGTGGTAGCCAAGGACTGGATCCACGCCTGGAGCTCAAAATCCCCACTCTCCAGGACTCAGAGCCTGTCACTGCAGAAAGTAGGATGCTATTATATTTAAATTTCCATTCAAGAGGTAATCGGTCAAGATTTCTGGTGATGTGTCCTACAGAGCAACATACATTAATGACATTTATCTGAAATGCCTGTCATAAAAATATGATATAAAAAAGTGTAGGGCATGTGAGGAACTTGACATTCAATACATTCGAATCGGAAGCCTGCATGTCAACCGATCCCCACTGTTTGTGGTAGTTTTGTTCTATGAACACTGAATTAGTGAATGCTGAACCACTGCTTCAAGGGAAATATAGGGTTAGGTTCCCACGAGCCTCTAGTCACAAATTTTCATCAACCAACCAATAGATAACATTGTTTTATGTGTTTCTGTGTAAAGACACCTTATTTAATATATTTCGTTGATTCATTCCATCAGAACTCACGGCCAGCAGCACTACAGCTCACACCTGAATGAAGGTTATCTAATGTGTAATTTCTCCGTAAGGCACACCACAACTTTCTAGAGTTTAGAAACACTACACAGCACTTCAGCACTATGTTTGCAGGCCACTTAAGTGGCAAAATCACAAACACACAAAGCACAAAAATATGGGAAAATGTGGCACTTAATTTATCATAAAAAGGACCCTGGCTTACAGTAAGAGTGCTGAAACAAGAAGGCACAGTATTGTCTCGTTCAACCTCATCTGGGAACGAGCACATTGAGCAATTCAGATTTTTTTAATGTTCTGTGCAGATCCACAAACAACCATGAAATTGTCATGGGTGTTTAATTTATAGTTACAAATAAATATTAGCGAGCTGGTGAGTTTGCAAATACAGATTCTATGAATAATGACTGACTGCACATATATACAGAGAGAGAGAGTGAGGAAGGAGAGAATGGAGTTTAGTAAGGTCAGGAGTACCCCAGCCGGCCCTGGGCACAGTTACTATTGAGTGTGAAGTCTAGGTTAACATGAGAAAGATACATTTCTATATATGTATGTATGTATACATAGAGATACATATTGAGAGTTGTAAACATAGCTCAATGAATTGTTTACCGAGTATTTACTGCATACTGAGTCTGCTAAGAACTATCTCAGGCACTGAAGAAAAAAGGAAGTATAAATTATGATTCCTAACTAGAAGGGGTTTTCAGGCTTACTGAAGAAACAGAATTTTGAAAACCATACAATTAGCATACTACAAAGTGCTAAATGGAATATAATCAATGAAATAAATTAAATGGAAGCACTAAGATCAATGGCAAGCAGTTAGAGGGAGGAAATTTTTGAGTTACTGAAAGAAAAACTAAGTATCAGAACTGCCCAACAATGGATCAGGCCGATTTGAAAAGTAAGGAGTTACCTATCACTAAGAGCTTTCAATGTGGGTGATGATCTTTAAAGAACAATACAAAAGAATTTACCAATGGTTGGGAGGTTGAGTCGACCTAAAAACTACCTAAGTTCATCTTGCATTTCTTAGACTCCATAAGTCCATGAAATAACTGTGTTACCCTGGGCTGGTGGGAGACTTCATTTTGCTTGTTATTTACAGGAAAGTCATCTTGAAGAAGTTAGAGAGCAAATTTGGCTTTAAAAAATGGACAGGAGATTATAAAGTAGTAGCAAGATTAAAAGAAAATAATTTCAAATAGATTTACAAGTGCAAAGACAAATAAATAGGAAAAATAAACACTTACGGAAAATATGTTAAAAAGATGTGCCTCATTGACACAAAGGGGTTGCAGGGGTAGAGGGACTATGGTGGGTAGGGTGGATGGGAAGTAATAGAGAATAAGCTCCATCAATAGAAAAGTGGCCAATTCTGGAAGGGCCACAATGAAGACTATTTTCATTAATTCAAGAGTAAGAGATGAGGGTGATGAGGAGGAAGAGCATGGTAAATGCCAGGTGAAACAAGAGATAGACATGTGCAGGAAAAAATCCGTGTGATTTAACCGTGTGACCCTGGGTAAATCACTTGACCTCCCTGTGACTCAGTATTCTTATCGGAAGATTATTATGAGGGTTTAAAAAGAGTTAATCCACATAAAGTCTTTAGAAAAGTGCCCGGAACATAGCAAGTACTCAATAAATTTTAGCTATAATTACTACAAATACCCAATACTAACCAATACACTTTAATCGATGTCTAATGGGTATAAAAATTAGAGTAGAGAGGAGGGGAGATGATTTGGTGTGGTGTAATTTTTCTCACAGAGCTGTCCCAAAGTGGAATGGACTTCCCTGGGAAGTAGTAAATGTTTTCATTAATTAAAGTGTTTTATGAGGAGGAAGGAAATCATCTTTCAAAATGTTATTAAGAGGTTTTCTGTAGTGAACAGGAAGCAGGATCAGATTGCCTTTTAACTCCTTTCTAATTTTAAAGTGCTGGCATCCTAACTGATTAACAATAGATCTAGCACTTAATAAGAAATCCAAATTTTTAGTCTTTGGAGAGAAATGAAATTTTGGTAATAATTTCCCTTGTCGTGAAGAAATGTAGTATTAAGAGTGTGAACTCTGGAACAAGGCTGACTAGATTCACTTTCTGGTTGTGAAAGCGCGGGCATGTATTTTGTTTTCCTGTGGTTTGGTTTCCCTAACTGTAAAAGGAAGATTAAAATAGAACTTACCTTATTGGGTTGTTTGGAGAGCGGAATGAGTTGATACGTTCAAAGTACTTATAAAGCAGTATAAGTGTTTGATGTATGCTAGCAATCGTCCTTGTTAAGATTTTTTTTTATTAGAGACTTTTGTAAGTTTACAGAAAAATTGTGCAGAAACTAGAGCTCCTATATACCCCCTCCCCTGGTTATTAACACTTTGCATTAGTGTGGTACTTGTTACAATTTATGAAAGAATATTACTATAATACTGTCTCGAGTTCATAGTTTATGTTAAAGGTCACTGTGTTGTACAGTCCTATGTTTTCTTTAATTTTTATATTTTTATTCTAGCAGCATAAATACAACCTAAAATTCCCCCTTTTAACCACATTCAAATATCTAATTCCATGCTGTTAGTTATGCTAACAATGCTGTGTTACCATCACCCCCATCTATTACCAAAACTTTTCCAAGAATGGGAAGTTCTACATTTTAGAGAAAAATACCAACTAGAGTATATACAAAACAAGAGAAAACTTTTAACTCTTTATACTTTTACTATTCATTCTTTGTAGTGTTTAAGTCAATGTGACTAAAATTTGTAGCAGAAAAGTCAGCTGATGGACTCATCGTGAACAGTTTTGCACATAAGCCATTAAAGACTCCGTAGTTATGTATCCATTCAATTTACTTTGTATTACTCGAATTTACCTTTCCTACCAACACCCACGCTCATTAAAAGCATTTACACAGTTTCTATTGAGGAGTTTAGATTATACTTTCTTTTGGTTTCCTGAATTCCAATACCTTCCCTTTCAACCTACATGAGAGAAAGCCCTAGGACAGAATACGAACAGAAGTGAACTTTTTCATAGGTTTGGATGGCCCACTTTAGTTTGTCAAATGCTCAGTATTAACACTTCCTTATGGTTGAACAAAATCAATGGCATTTGATTTTAACAAATTAGAAAATACTTAACAATTAGAAAAGACTTAGCCTGAATTTAAGGACCTTATATTTGTAGACTCATATGTCATCACTCTTTAATATTTCTGAGCCAAACTGAAGTGCAGTTTTTTAGTCTCTGAAGCTTTGCTTAGGCGGTTTCCTCTTTCTGAATTCTCCCCTCATTTCTACCATTCAAAGCCCAACGGGAATAGCGTTGTCGTAACGATGCCTTTTTGTAGTCCTACTTCCACTCCACAGCCTCCACCCCTGACTCCAAAACCTCTTCTTTCTCTGCTAGGTGAAATATATAGAAAAGAACATAAATTAAAAGTACTTGAGATAGTGAACACTTATGAAAAATGAAGGAGAGGGGAATAATGATCGTAAAACGTATTCCACAGATGTCCGTATTTTTCACAATGGAGACTTCGAGTTTGGCCCTAAGCTTTTTGAGTAGTGAGTGGCAAAGGGGGTTCTGGTCAGGTACACCATTCACAGGTGCCATTCAATAAAAAGAGGCCACGTGCTCAGGAGAAGCACAACTATTTTTACCAGTAAGAAGAGTCCGAAATCTCTCCCAAAGCAGCCTCATAAAGTGCAATGAAACATTTCTGCAACAAAAATTCTTGGTAGGATAATGCATTTTAAAGGGTTCTTTCTTGCAGCATCCCTCAGTCAAGACCAATGACACTGTGCTTATGCACAGGTCATCAAAGCCACTTATTGGGCCAGTAGAAGACATTTCAGGGACACTCCCCTTTGCAGCTCTGGCTGAATTCAGAGGTGAATTTCAAACCATCTCCAAAGAAGTGCATATCCCTCAGACCATCTTCCCAAAACATCATTTGCTGCCCTTGGGTTTCCCCTAGACTGTGCAGCAGTAACCATTGTCCCTGAAAGAAGAGGAGCACAGGTGCTCTAAAATGACAAGCATGAAACCAGATGCCTAGGATTAAACTAGCTACGGGCCAGCCCTACTTTAAAAATGCCTGGGATGCCTAACAAGGCAGTGTCTGGACACAAAGTACTAGGAAGTGAAACATGAGCACTGGCAGTATGCCTCCCCCCCTACCCACCTCCACCCCTCCTTCGGACTTTCTTATATTTTGAGGTCAAGTATTTCATTTCACCTAAGGAGGTGTCTTCTGCAATGACCAGCATTGTGCTTGGCACAGGAAAAGTCTAACTCAGCTACACAAAGATGCCTGCTTCCAGCCAGCTTCTTTCCATCTGACTCTCAATACAACTTCTGACAACATCATGGAGGAGACAGATGCTAGGTCTACACAAACCGGAGTTGCCAGGGTCTGCATCGTATCCTGCCTCCAAAATGTTTTACAAAGAAATTACTAAAAAGAAGATGGGCCAATGAGGTACGTACTGAACCCTGTTTTGAAATGATTTTGAATAATTTTGTTGAAGGCGTATTGAAGTACATGGTTAAAATTAGGAAAACAGACACAAACTCTGGTTAACGATATTAAAGGATGCTGAGCAAGTACCTGCTATATACTTAATATCAGCAAGCTTGCTCAGCAATAGTTTTATATATGGAACAATTTTACCTTCTCAGTAGAAGTGTTGCAAATTAGAGCTTCCTTGAAGAAATTTTAAATCAAATTTCACCTCTGGCTGGATTCCTGCACACTTGAACTTTCTAAATATTTATATGGCTTTAATATTCTTGAAACTATTTTAGATCATTATTCTAAAGTTATTATGTCTGAAAACAGCTTCCAAGCAAACGGCGTTATTCAAATAACTTTTTACATCAGAAATAATAGTTGGATTATTTCTTCTTCAAAGATAGTATTGAGGTCTGAGTTTAATGTAATTTTGGTATGATTCTTTGATTGTTTCTTGCTTTAAAATAATAATACACTTAAAACAAAAGAGAGTAATGAGGGGATACATAAATAGAATAAATAAAATGGTTTATAAAAGGTTTAAGCTATTTTTGACCTTTCTTCTGTTTTTTTTTTTTTCAGTTTATCCTACCTCTTCTCTATTCCAGTGGCATTACATAGATATTACCAGCATGTGGAGTTCTATTACTGTTATTCCTTTCTAAAATTATTATTCTTAAGGTATAAAAATTCTTTTAAAATATAATTCATTTTGCTGCTGAAAGGTTATCCCTATTCCTAAATTTAAAATAGTGTTCTACGTTTTCAAATAGTAGTACAGGTAATTAAAGTTTACACATATATTAAATGTTCATGCATCAAAATTCACTCATTTAAGTATCCATTCAAGATCTGTTGAGCAATGGAAGAACATAGAATTTTTCCGTTTGTAAAAAAAACAGTTTCTTTAAATCCTACAAGGTCAGTTCATTCCGATACTTTTTACATTGCTTTAACAAATTGCTTCATCCTCTGGATAATTTTATTGCACTAATAATTTTTTATTGAAGTGTTTGGTTATGGAAGTAAGAAGAAAAGGAAAAATGCAAGAGAAATTTTTAAATCGAATTTTAGTTACATCTGTAAATTCATGGACATTAATTATGTTCATGGCAATGAAATAATTGCCTCACTTAAAAATTTTTGTCTATAGAAAACTTAAGAGAGTAGCAGGAGAATTTAATATGATGGTTTTCAAAAGGTGAATATCGTAATAAGGAATGATATCTATTGTCCATTATACAGTATCTAGAATTTGTTTTAAAATAATCTAAAATCTTAGAGCTGTATTATTGTTCTCTCTGGCACTGCAACCAGACCGACTTGAATGAAACCTAAAGTTGGCACAACATAAAGAGCCACCCAATAGCCAGAGCAGATGAGCTCTGAAAACTGCTGCATTCTAAAGCAGTGCATCCTACCTGCGAGATTTTCTGGGCAAAACCTGGATAAAGTCGTTCAGTGTTATAGCACATACCCCTAGTCATGTAGATTTCATTTAAATACCCTGAAAACGGGAAAACAAAATATTTTCATCCTCTAACTTATATTCCTAATTAAAAAACTAAAACAAAGAATGTGAGATATGTCTATAACTGTGTATCTAGAAAATGCGATCATTAGAAAAACTGTCTATGGATTACTATATATTGATATTTAAGTTTTTAAAACTAATATAAATTTTTTCTTAAAATGAAATTGAAATATGTTCACTAAAGAAAACTAGCTAATACATATACAAAGAATAAAGAATTTTTTTAAAAATCAGCCAAAAGTCTATAGGCTAGGTATAGCCTTTTAGAATTCTGTATATATTCTTCCAGAATTTTTGTTCTAAGCATCATATATATTTCTCAGTGTGTGTGTGTCTGTGTGCACACTTCACACAACAACGATACCTTGAAAGAATGTTTACAATGACTCAGATTCTGGTTTCCCATGTCATTACAACTTCATTTTTAAATGGAATTAAAGCTTCATCATACACAAATACCACAATCTGTTTAACGCAGAGCCCATTTTTTAATATATATGTTGTTCTCAATTTTGCTACTGTAAACAAAACTACATCCTTATAGATAAATGTATATCCATATATTATATTAGTTATTACCTTAGGTAGATTCCTTAGAGCACAAGCACCAGCACTTCACAGACTCTTACGTGCACTGGGTGAAATGAATCTGTGGTATGGTAGTTTATGCTTCTCCACTATTAGGTACAGTAATAGTAAATGAGCGATCTCATCGCACTGCAATCTCTCCAGCACTGGATTCTGTGGAATTTTTAATCCTTGCCAATTTGCTAAATGAACCAGGATATCGTGCTTAATTTGCATTTCTGATTTCTTTTATAAATCAAATATTATATATGTTTATTCATTATTCATGTTCCTTTTCTTATTATTTGAATATTCAAATAATCTACTTTGTTATTGATTTGTAAGCAGTTTAAATTATATTTCAATTACATATGTTGAGGGAAGCGGCTGTGGCTCAATCAGTAGGGCTCCCGTTTACCATATGGGGGGCTCCGGGTTCGGTTCCCGGGGCCTCCTGGTGAAGGCAGGCCCGCCCGCACGGCGTGGTTAGCTGACCCAGCGAGCACAAGCAGCAAGGGGGGGATAAATGAATAAATAAATAAAATCTTTAAAAAAAAAAAAAAAGAAAATTACATATGTTGAATATATGAAATTGTTGACTGTCCAAAAATATTTAACAGAAATAGCAATTTTAGGAGGTTCAACCAAATATAGTTCTCATGTCTATTGCTAATCATATCATTTAAGGTGTGAGGAAGTTTTTACATTTATGTAATCAAACCTATGAAAGTTTTTTTTTTTTTTTTGGTGATCTCTGCCTTGGATGTAATATTTAAAAAGAACTTCCAACACATGTAATTTGATAAATATGCACCAACAATATTTTTTAGTTCTTTTATGATTTCTTTTGTAAGATTTTAAATGTTTAATATTCTAGAATTTATATTGGTAATGGTTATAGAAATTTAACTTTTTTCTTAAATTCTTAGAATACTGTCCTAAAATCAATACTTTCACATAGGTGTAAATGCCTACAAATGACACTTGTATCATAAAAATTTACCAAGATACAAAGGGAGTAAAATTCCCTAATTACAACCCAAACAATTTATGATATTATGCCTAAATTATATACCATATCATACTCGCATATAAAACACCAATGGTTCATTATAAAATATAAGCCTTTTTTTAAAAATAAATTCTCTAGAAAATCCAGAGATACAGGCATCATTTAGAAAATAAAAACATGGTTTAAAATTACTTTAAAAATTGGAAAATTTATTACATTTAATAATATATGTCAGCAGTTCAACTTCACTACTTTATCCACAAAATATATTTTCATTTACCAAATGTGTACTAGTGCAAAATTTCTTCCATTGAGAAGTTGGACAACCTAATTATGCAGAAAGATTTATGGAGATACTTTCAGGGAAGGGTTTTTTCTTCAATTAAATTATGATGGTTAGAACTGCATCTTTGTTGCTTGGTATTCTATATAATGACACAAAAATATGCAAGTGCTTATTCACATACCTTATTTTAAGGATTTTTGGCCAGCAGTTCATACATTATTTTATTTAGAAGGGAAAAAAATTACCTAACTGCAAATAATTTCTGAACAAGAGAACAATGTTCAAGAAGTTGATAATAAATTATTAAGACTTATTGTTAATGATCGACGTTTTAAAAAGTAATAAAATTCTAATATTTCAATAACTTTTGAACGCTTTCAAGCTCAGTATTCTTTATAAAGAAGTTGAACACCATAACCATTATTTCCTACCATGCTAGTATTTTATGCTACTTCACGTGGCTCAGTATTGGCTACTCCAGTAGCAATATCAGGTTCCAAGGCCAGTAGAATGAAGCATCTCTGTCATTACTGCATTATGTTACTTAAGTTGATGTACATTTTGAAATAAACTTTGAAATTCAAATTGTGCTAATATAATCCCCGCCCCCCGTTAATTACATGTACATGAACTTGGAACACCCAAAAAATAAGCCTAATGATTTTATGCTAAACAATTCAGATGGATAATAAATATTTGTATATAAATCATGAAGACAATCAAGTACAATCAGGAATTTAAACAAATAAGTTTGAATTGAGAAAAAATATAAGGGTAAAATGCCATCAGAATTAAACACTCCTTGAATGTACTTTTCATGATGTTTTTATTTGTTTTGATAAGATTAAGATGAGCATATACCTAAAAAAGCAGTCATTCATGAATAGAGAGGCATCAATAAAATTATCTACAATGATTTCTAAGGGATTCTGAGAGAGACTGAAAAATATATATTGTAAATCATTCAGAAAATACGTGACTGCATAATAAAATATTAATTAAGAAACAAGAGAGGAATATAGGAAGATGACAGAGTAGGGAGCTCCAGGACTCAGTCCTTCCACCAAAACAGCTATTGAACAGGCAGAAACTGTCTGAAACAACTACTTTGAAACTCTGGAGGCCAGAAGAATCCTCTATAGCATCCGGAGGAGAGCGGGAGAAAGAGGCTGATAAATTACAGGAAAGAACAATAAATTGCTCTCTCCACATGGTAGTTTCCAGTGCTCATACTCCAATCTTTTGACAGGCCATATTGGGATCAAGCCCCTAGCTTGTAACAAAAAGAGATTTAAAATCCTGTTTCCCAAGGCCAGGCATGGGCATGGCACATCACCAATAATGGTTTTTGATTAGCGAATATGGATTGCTGTTGGTTGGCTCTGACGGCAGCCATTGTTTCAACCTGCCTAGGACAGGGGACACAGCAGCCGAGACTGAAAGTGACTGCACTTCCTCAGGCATGTGGGGGATAGAAAATTGAGGGGTTACATTTGCTGCACAGGCCAGGAAAGCACAGCTTTGGAGAGCCACGGGAGACGCTCTTAGCGCCCTTCCTGATTCCCTCCCCAGAGAATGCTGGAGCCAGTTCTACACTCCCCTCTTGGGACCCTAGCTCTTTTTTGGCTGGGAAAGACTGACCTCAGAAAGTCCTCTCTGGCATGTCCCTCCTCCCAAAATTTATTCCCCAGTAAAAAACAACTTGAGACAATGAAAGGAGTATAAGAAACTATTGAAGCGGACAGTCTAAGGCAAAGAACTGCTATTTCAACAACCTGGGAGAGGGAAGTATGTCTCCTGGGAACAAAGGGGATAAACAAACTCCTGTAAACAGCAGAACTCCAAAACAACTGACAAGCAAAAGCCCAGGACATGACAGAGGCCCAGAAAGACAGTGAAAACTCTGCTCAGTGCATTCTTCCTGGGTAGACCTTCCTATAGGAGAGCTGAAGCCCAAGAAAATCTCCATCTAATCATCAGCTGGTTATAAAATTAAAAAAACAGACATCTCAAAGAACAAATCCCAGAGTTAGTATTTTAAAATATTAAAATGTACAGCAAGTAAGAGTACAAGAAAAACAAAGAAACAGGAAATGATGACCCATCAAAAAAAGGGGGATAAAGAACCAGAAAACACCAACAAAGAAGACAAGAATGTAGACATACTCAACAAAGCCTTTTAAAAAATGATCACAAAAATGCTCAAGGAAATGAAGGGAAATACAGAGAAAGAACTAATGGATATCACAATAACAACGAATGAGTAATATGAGAGTCTTAGTAAAAAAATTTTAAAAAGGAACCAAACAGAGCTACTGAGTTGAAGACCACAATAACTGAAATAAAAAATGCCCAGGAGGGTTTCAAGAGCAGACAGGAGCTGGCAGAAGAATGAATCAGTGAATTCAAAGACGAGACACTTGAAATGAGTCAGGCTGAGGAACAGAAAGGAAAAAGAAATATTAAAAGAGAAAATACCTTAGGACATCTCTGGTATAACATCAAGCACACCAATATACACATTACAGGAGTCCCAAAGGGAGAAGAAAGGGAGAAATAGGCAGAAGGAACATTCAAAGTAATAATGACAGAGAACTTCTCAAACTTAGCAAAAGATGTGAATATGCAAATCCAAGAAGCCCCGGAGCATGCCAAATAGGATAAACATTAAGAAAAATACACCTCTTCACATATTGATCACATTATTGAATGTACAGGACAAGGAGAGAGTTCAAAAAGCTGGAAGAGAAAAGCAATATGCTACATACAAGAGAGTCCCAGTTAGACTGAGTGCCAATTTCTCAACAGAATCTCTGGAGGCAAGAAGGCAGTGAGTTGAAATAATTAAAGTACTGAAAGAAAACGTCTGCCAACCAAGAATTTTATATTAAGCAAAACTTTCTTTACAAAATGAGTGGGAGATTTAAGACATTCCTACATAATCAAAAACTAAAACTAAGGGAATTCATAACCACCAGACCTGCTCTACAAGCAATGTTAAATGCAGTTCTTCAGACTGAAAGGAAAAGACACTAAAAAGGGGATCAAAGAAGCATAAAGAAATAAAAACCTGCAGTAAAGGTAACCATTTGGGTAATTTTAAATACCAGTAGTAAACAATAGAATCAATAAAACCAAAAGTTGATTCTTTGAAAAGATCAATAAAATTGATAAACCTTTAGCTAGACCAATAAAGTAAAAGAGAGAGCATACAAATATTGAAAATCAGAAATGGAAAGGGGAATATTACTAGTGATCCTGACAAAATAAAAAGAACTGTAAGAGGATAATATGAACAACTGTACATCAAGAACATATTTAAACTAGATGAAATGAAAAAAATCCTTAGAAACAAAGAAACTACACATAGAGAATCAAGAATAATAAAGGGCATATACGAAGAGCCCACAGCTAACATCTTACTTAATGGTAAAAGATTGAAAGATTTCTCTCTAAGATCACGAACAATACAAGAATGCTCACCGTCACCACGGTTAATCAACATTGTACTGGAAGCTCTTGCCAGAGCAATTAGACAAGAAAGAGAAATAAAGGTATCCAAATCAGAAAGGAAAAGGTAAAACTTGCCCTATTTGCAGATGATATGATCTTATATACAAAGAATCCTGAAAAATCCACAACAAAACTCCAGAGCTACAAGTTCAACACCCCAAAACTAGTAGTGTTTCTCTACTCAACCAATGAACAATCAGAAGAAGAAATCAAGAAAAAATTCCATTCACAATAGCAGCTAAAAGAATCAAATATCTAGGAATAAATCTAACCAAAGATGTAAAGGACTAGTACACAGACAACTATAAAACATTACTATTAGGTATCATAGAAGATGTAAATAAATGGAAGGAAATTCCATGTTCATCGATTTGAAGAATAAACATCATTAAGATATCAAGCCTACCCAAAGTAATTTGTGGATTTAGTGAAATCCCAATAAAAACTGCAATGACTTTCTTTACAGAAATGGAAAAGCCAATCATCAAATTTTATGGAAGAGTAAGGGGTCCCAGATAGTTAAAGCTACCTTGAAATAAAATGAGGTTGGAGGACTCCTATTTCCCAATCTTAAAACTTATTACAAAGCCACAGGAATCAAACCAGTATGATACTGGCACAAGGACAGACATACAGGCCACTGGAATCTAACTGAGGGATCAAAAATCAACCCTCCAATTTATGGCCAACTGATTTTTGACAAGGGAGCAAAGACCACTCAGTTAGGGAAAAAAATAGTCTCTTCAAACAAATGGAGCTGGGAAAAGTGGATCTCCATTTGGAAAAAAAAAAAAAAAAAAAAAAAAGGAGGACCCCTATCTCACACCATATACAAAAATCAACTCAAAATGGAACAGGGACCTAAATGTAAGAGCTAGAACTATCAAACTAATAAAAAAAAAAAAATGTAGAGAAGCATCTTCAGGATCTGATGTTAAGCAACGGATTCTTAGACTTCACATTCATAGCACAAGCAACAAAAGAAAAAAAAATGGATAACTAGGACTAGATCAAAATTAAAAACTTTTGTACCTCAAAGGAAAACACGAAAGTAAAACAATAGCGTACAGAATGGGAGAAAATATTTAGAAACCACATATCCAATAAAGGTTTACTATCCAGATTATATAAAGAAATCCTTCAACTTATCAACAAAAAGACAAACAGCCCAATTTAAAAATAGGCAAACAGCCACAAAGCACATGAAAAGATGCTCAACTTCATTAGCCATCAGAGAAATGTAAATCAGAACCACAATGAGGTAACATTTCACATTCATTAGAAGGACTGCTATTTTAAAAAACAGAAAACAACAAGTATTGTAGAGGAGGCAGAGAAATAGTAACACTCACTCATTGCTGGTGGCAATATAAAATGGTGCAAACACTGTGGAAGATAGTTTCATAGTTCCTCAGAAGGGTAAATGTAGAAACATAATATGATCCGCGATGTCACTGCATGGTATATACCAAATGATTTGAAAGTAGGGATTCAAACAGATATGTGCACACTGATGTTCAGAGCAGCAATATTCATAATTGCCAAAAGAAGGAAGCAACCCAAATGCCCAAAAACTGATGAACAGACAAAATACGGTATATACACAAAATGGAAAATTATTCAGCCGTAAAAAGGAATGCATCAGGATACATGTGACAATATGGATGAGCCTTGAAGACATCGTGTTGAGTGAAATAAGCCAGACACAAAAGGACAAATATTGCATGATCTCACTGATTTCAAACTATTAGAATAAGCAACTCATAGAGTCAAATCTAGAATATAGGCTAGCAGGGGTTGGGGAGAGCATAGAGAATGGGAAGTTAAAGCTTAAAACATACAGGGTTCCTATTTGGAATGATGGAAATGTTTTTGGTAAGAGATGGTGTTGGTGATGGTAGCACAAGATCGTGAACACAATTACCAGCACTGAAATACATCTGAACGTGACTGAAAGGGGAAATGTTAGATTGCATATATGGTAACAGAATAAAAATTTTAAAAAGAATTCATGGAACTACACTATACAAACCTGAAGTTAAGCCATGGCTTTAATTAATAGCACAACTATTAATAGTACAACTATAAAAATATGCTATCATCAATTGTAAAAATGTTCCACAAAATACAATGTCTTGGTGGTGGGGTAGTCTACGGGAATCCTGTATTTTGTATATTTTGTGCATGATTGTTCTGTAAACTTCCAACATTGTTAATTTAAAAAATTAATACATAAACAAGGGATTCAAATCCAAAGACCATTCTTTCAGGAATCAATTTCAACGTATGTTACTAGATGAAATTATGGAGCATCAAGGGCATTGGATTTTGCCATGGTCTTTTGGTCTTCTTAATTATTATGTATTCAGAGTAATGCATATTTCTATCCACAGGTGGCAGACCTTTTTAAAATCAAGTTCAATTATATTCAGTGTTCTGTTTTTGGTGTTTTGTTTTTATTTCTTTTTTAACTGTCACCCACATTAAAATGTACGGGTGCGAAGCTCAGAGTTCTCATTAATATTACACAATTTAGATGATAGACTTGTCACCAAAATGACTCATTTTCAAAGGCCAGTGAACCCTGTCAGGATAAATGCCTTACAATTTTTATATTGCAGGGTAATCTTTAATTATGTAGAATTCACTTGACAATTTAAGGTATATTGGGATTATTTTCCTTTTTCAAGCAATAAAGAGTTTTACTTTCTAGATTAGGGTCACAGGGAAAAAAAGTGATTGGCTTTGATAAATAGTTAAAGCCAAGAGCTTGCTTATTTACAAGTAAAAGAGAAATGTGACCAAAAGGTGTGCAATATAACAACCACTTAGGATCATAATTATTAACTGACTAAATGGTTAAGCAAATAACTATAAATGCAGTGGAATTTTAAAAGAATATTAACACAGGAGATAAACAAAACAAAAATTACTGCTACCAATGGCATAACTACCCAGTATTCTAAATTAACCTTTGCAAAATCTTGGATTTAAAATACCTATGTAAAGTTTCTTATATTTGTGTGCCACTTGGTCAATATAGTATAACATGTGGTATTTCAGCTTTCTTGTGGGCACTGTTGATATGTGTAGGATGTTTTAATATGAAGATATATTTCAAAATATATATAAATAATTTATCCATAATTTTATATTTGACAAAACATTTACTTCTCTTACTACTAATGAAAAAGCCTAATATGCTTTATTACATTTCTTAAAAAAGAACATTGGAAAGAATAAATGCTTATTTCACTGCCCTATTTTCCCTCTTTCCCATTTTTTTTAACTTTACTTTTAGAGACATTTTAGATTTACATTTACAAAAAAACTGCACCAAATATACAGGGAATTCCCATATCAGCCCCACCTCCACACCCACACACATACATACCCCTATTATTGATTTCTTTCGTTAGTGTGGTACATTTGATGAACCAATATTGAAGCACTGCCACTCACCAAAGTCTATAGTTAACATTATGGTTTAAACTTTGTGTTGTACAGTTCCACAGGCCTTGACAAATGTGTAATATCGTGCATCCTTCATTGCAGTATTATACAGAATAACATCACCATCCCCAATATTCATTTCCCCCCTCCCTTCTGAACTCCTAGCAACTCCTATTTTTATATCAATGCTACAAGTTCTTCTGCCAACACAAGATAACATCCACAATAACAACTAATCTACGTTGGTCCTTGGCCACGCACACAACCCCCATGATTGTTCATTCCCCAATCCCGAGGGGCCCGTGACAACATCTGTTCCAACAGCCCCAGCTGAGAGGGGACTCAGACACCACTGGGCAGATGGAAGGGATTTTATCCTGTCTGCGGCTGCAAACACTCCCCATTTTGGGGGGATGGGACCTGTCTCCACCGTCATCGTTTTGTGGGTTGTCCAAGGCAAGCCCAAAGAACTGGAGAGTAGTTGTCTGTTTCTCTCCTGGGATTCAGGTCCCAACCAGCATTTAAACAGTCCAAAGATTTAAGAATCTGTGAAATATACTTAATTGGTACATTGAAAAATTTATGTTCAAATAGAAGAAGTGGAAAAATCATGATCAGGGGAATTATAAATGAGTATACCTATGTTATATTGGGAAAATTAATTGTCTTTTATTTCCATATAGGGCCACTGAAGGGGTGATGACTTCGTAAGGCTGTGTGCCTTCCCTCTAACTTCCCGAAAAGCGCCAGGGAGCACTTCTGTTTGAGGCTTTGTTTACTGTGGCAGTTAGTGAAATCTGTCTTGAGACCTGCATAAGCATAACCTCTGGAATGACCTCCTGACTCACTTTGAAATCTCTTAGCCATAAAAATTCTTTTTTTATTTAATGTTTCCTCCCTTTGATAAAGGTCTTTTTCCAAATGCATCACTGTGTAATGCTTGATAATAAGCTCTCAGTGCCAGGTAGGCCAATCCCTGGGAGACATGCCCCACATTGGAGAAAGATAGTGAGTTTATCTACAGGGTTTGGCTTAAAGAGAGGCCTCATTTGAATGAATAACAAGGGGGTTTTCAGGAGGGAACTCTTAGGCATTAATTAGAATTAGGCAGAGTTTCCTTTTTACAGGATTAAGGTTCATACGTACAAGCACTAAGATCAAGGACTTGGCATAAAGGCCTATTTTTTTTTCTTACACGTGGCTTATATATTCCAGAGATTTATGCCATTTTATTTGAGAAAATGGCAGGGCTTCCTGAGGATGTAAGTTCAATATTTTGTTTGTTCTGTAGGCCTCTATCTATTGAGAAAACATACCTATAACAACATGAACACATTCATATACCACAGAAGTACATGTTAGGGGCATTTTCCCCCATGTAAAACCACACTAGCAACACCCAGTACTAGTGATGTACCTTTGCTATAAATCCTGAAAGAACATTCTTCTATTTGTATTCTTAACTTAATCCCCAGTCACCCCAGAATTCACTGAGTTATACAGTTGTCCATTATATACTCTAGCTCTCCTTTTAGCCTCATGGACCTGCCAAAACTTCCCCTTTCAAACATGTTCACACTCACATTTCGGCACTATTAATTACACTCACACTGCTGCACACCCATCACCTCCATCCATCCCCAAACCATTACAAGCAACCAAACTATAATTTCTGCACAGATTAAGTATCAGCTCACCAATCTCTGCTCCTCTACTATCTTCTAGCAACCTTTCTTCCAGACTCTACCTCCATGAATCTGCTCACAATCCTTAGGTCATATCAGTGAGATCATGCAATATTTGTCCTTTTGTGTCTGGCTTATTTCACTCAACATAAGGTCTTCGAGGTTCATCCATGTTGTTGTATGTGTCAAAACTTCATTCCTTCTTATAGCTGAATAATATTCCATTGTATGTATATCTTATTTTGTTTATCCATTTGTCTGTAGATGGACACCTGGGTTGCTCCCATCTTTTGGCAATTGTGATTAACACCACTATGAACATTGGTGTGCATGTATCTGTTGGTGTCACTGCTTTCAATTCTTCTGGGTATATACCTAGTAGTGGGATTGTCAGATCATATGGAACTAGCTTCCTGACGAACTAGCAAACTGTCCTCCAGATTAGCTGCACCACTTTATACTCCCTTCAGCAGTGAAAGAATGTGCCTATGTCTCCACATCCACTCCAGCACTTGTAGTTTTCTAATTTTTTTAATAGCAGCCAGTCCAGTAGGTTTGAAACGATATCTCATTACAGTTTTGATTTGCATTTCCCTAATAGCTAGTGATGTTGAAGGTCTTTTCATGTGCTTTTGTAGCTATCCAAATTTCCTCTTTGGAAAATGGTCTGTTCAAGTCACTTGTCCATTTTTTAAATGGACTGTTTAAAGTTTGTCTTTTTATTATTGAGTTGTAGGCCTTCTTTATAGATGCTGGATATTAGACCCTTATTGGATATGTGGTTTCTAAACATTTTTTTCCCATCGAGTCAACTGCATTTTTACTTTCTTGACAAACTCCTTTGAAGCACAAAAGTTTTTCATTTTGAGGAGATCCTTATTTTTTCTTTCTTTGCTCACTTTGGGTGTAAAGTTCATGAAACTACTGCCTACCACAAGGTCCCACAAATGCTTCACTACATTTTCTTCTAGGAGCTTTATGGTTTTGGCTCTCTTTAGGTCTTTTATCCATCTTGAATTAATTTTTGTATAGGGCATGAGTCAGGGGTTCTCTTTCATTCTTTAGGATGCGGATATCCAGTTCTCCCAGCATCATTTGTTATAGAGACTATTCTATCCCAGTTGAGTGGAGTCGGCAGCCTTTTTGAATATCAGTTTGCTGTAGATGTGGGTGTCTATTTCTGAACTCCCAATTTGGTCCCATTGGTCAATATGTCTATCCTTGTACTAATACCATGCAGTTTTGACCACTGTAGCTTTGTAGCATGCTTGAAAGTCTGGTAGCGTGAGTCCTCCAGCTTTTTCTTTTTCAATATGTTTTTGGCTATTTGGGGACCCTTATCCTTCCAAATAAACTTGATAATTGGCATTTTGAATTCTATCAAAAATGTTGGAATTTTTACTGGCATTGAGTTGAATCTGTAAATCAATTCAGGTAAAATTGACATCGTAATGATGTTTAGGCTTTCAAACCATGAATATGGAATATCCTTTCATCTATTTAGATTGTCTTTGATTTCTTTTAGCAATGTTGTATAGTTTTCTGTGTATAAGTCCTTTACATCTTTAGTTAAGTTTATTCCTAGATATTTGATTCATTTAGTTGCTGTTGTAAATGGGATTATTTTCTTGATTTCCTCCTCAGATCGCTCATTATTAGTGTAAATAAACACCTGTGATTTTTGAGTGCTGATATATCCTACAACCTTACTGAACTCATTTATCACCTCTAGTAGCTTTGTTGTAGTTTTTCAGGACTTTCTATATACAGGGTCATGTCATCTATAAATAGGGAAGGTCTTACTTCTTCCTTTCCAATTTGGATGCCTTTTATCTCTTTCTCTTGCCTTTCTCTAGCAAGAACTTCTAAAACAATGTTGAATAAGAGTAGTGACAATGGGCATCCTTGTCTTATTCCATATCTTAGAGAGAAAGACTTTAGCCTTTCACTATTAAGTATGATGTTTGCTGCAGGTTTTCCATATATCATGTTGAGGAAGTTTCCTTCTATTCCTACCTTTTGAAATGTTTTTATCAAGAAATGATGCTAAACTTTGTCAAATACCTCTTCTGTGTTGATAGAGATGATCATGCATTTTTTTCCTTCAATCTGTTAATGATGTGTATTACATTAATTGATTTCCTTATGTAGAACCATCCTTGCATACCTGGGATAAAGCCCACTTGATCATGGTGTATAATTTATTTGATGTGTTGTTGGATTCAATTTGCAAGTATTTTGTTGAGGACTTTTGCATCTAAGTTCATTAGAGGTATTGGTCTGTAATTTTCTTTTCTTGTAGTGTCTTTGGAATTAGGATGATGTTGGTATCATGGAATGAGTTAGGTAATTTTCCCCCCTATTCAATTTTTTGGAAGAGTTTTAGCAGGATTGGTGTTAGTTATTTTTGGAATGACTGGTAGAATTCACCTGTGAAGCCATCTGGTCCTGGGATTTTCTTGGTTGGGAGGTTTTGATGACTGTTTCATTCTCATTACTTGTGATTGGCCTGTTGAGGTCTTCTATTTATTCTTTCATCAGTGTAACCTGCTTGTGTGTTTCTAGAAATGTATGCATCTCATCTAAGTTGTCCAACTTATTGGCAAACAATTTTTCATTGTATCCTCTTACAACAGTCTTTAGTTCTGTTAGGTCAGTGGTGAACTCTCCTCTCTCATTTCTGATATTTATTTGCATCTTCTCTCTTTTTATCTTTGTTATTCTAGGTAAGTGTTTGTTAATTTTATTAAACTTCCAAAAATTAGATTTTGGTTTTGTTAAATCGCTCTATTGTTTTTTATTGTCAATTTCATTTAATTGTGCTCTAATCTGTTTTATTTTTTTCCTTCGGGTTGCTTTGGGATTAGTTTGTTATTTTTCTAGTTCCTCCATATACACAGTCAGGGCTTTGATTTTAGCTCTTTCTTCTTTTTTAACGTAATCATTTAGGGCTATAAATTTCCTTCTCAGCACTGTCTTCACTGCATCCCATAAGTTTTGATATGTTGTGTTCTTATTTGCATTCACTTCGAGATATTTACTGATTTCTCTTGCAATTTCCTCCTTGACCCACTGATTGCTTAGGAATGTGTTTTTTAAATTCCACATATTTGTGAGATTTCCAGTTCTCTACCCATTAATGATATTCAACTTCATTATGTTGTGGTCAGAGATAGTATTTTGTGTAATTTCAAACTTTCTGAAATTGTTGAGACTTGTTCTATGACCTAATAAGTAGTCTATCCTGGAGATTGATTCATGAGCACTCGAGAAGAATGTATATTCTGCCGTTTTGGGTAAAATGTTTTGTATATGTCCATTAGGTCTAGCTCCTCTCGCTTATTATTCAAGATCTCTGTTTCTTTATTGATCCTCTGTCAAGATGTTATGTCTGTTGCTGAGAGTGGTGTATTGAAATCTCCCACTATGATTGTAGAGGCATCTATTTCTCCCCTTAGTTTTTCCAGTGTTTGCCTCATGTATTTTGGGGCACACTGGTTTGGTGCATAAATATTTATGATTGTTCTTTCTTTTTGGTATACTGCTCCTTTTTTTAATATATAGTTTCCTTCTATGTCTCTTACTACAGTTTTGCATTTAAAGTCATTTTGTCCAATATTTGTATCACTATTCAAGCCCTTTTTCAGTTACTGTTGCATGGAAAATCATTTTCTAGCCTTTCACTTATAACCTATTTGTGACCTTGGGTCTAAGGTGAGTCTCTTGTAGACAGCATATACATGGGTGCTTCTTTTTTTTTTTTTTTTTTTTTTTTTAATCCATTCTGCCAATCTGTGTCTCTTAATTGGGGAGTTTAATCCATTAACATTCAATGCTATTATTCTAAAGACAGTACTTACTTCAGCCATTTTTTCTTCAGGCTTATATATGTCATATTTTATTTTTGTTTCTCTTTTTACCCTTTTAGTTCCCCTTACAAATAGTCTTCCTTTCTACATTCTCCACCAAACCTCTCTCTCCTGTCCTTTCATTTCAACCTGCAGAATTCCCTTTAGTATTTCTTGAAGGGTGGACTCTTGTTAACAAATTATCTCAGTTTCTGTTTATCTGTGAACATTTTGATGTCTTTCTCATTTTTGAAGGATAATTTTGCTGGATACAGAATTCTTGGCTGCTAGTTTGTTTTTCAACACCTTAACTATGTCATACCACTGCCTTCTTGCCTCCATGGTTTCAGATAAGAAATTAGCACTAAATCTTATCGAGCTGCCTTCATATATGATAGATCTATTTTCTCTTGCTGCTTTCAGTATTGTCTCTTTATCTTTGGTGTTGGACAATCAGATTAGTACGGGTCTCAGAACAAGTGTGCTGTGATTTATTCTGTTTGGTATACACTGCATTTCCTGAATGGGTACATCTATGTCCTTCATAAAAGTTGGGAAATTTTCAGCCATTATTTCCTCAAACAATCCTTCTGGCCTTTTTCCCTTCTGTCCTCCCTCTGGGACACTTATAATGTGTGTATTTGTGCATTTTGTACAGTCATTCAATTCCATGAGTCCCTGCTGAATTTTTTCAATTTTTTGGTCTACATATTCTACTATCTATACAATTCGATATCCTATCTTCGACATCGCTGATTCATTCCTCTGCTTGATAAAATCTGTTGTGATTCTAGTGTATTTATAATTTCTTCCATTGTGTCTTTTATTACCATAGGTCTGTTTTTTAATGTATGTTTACAATTTCTTCTGTATATGTTCACCCAGTGTCATCTTAATATCCTTTATCTCTTCCCTCATCTCATTGAATTGATTTGGAATATTTGTTTGGACATCTTTGATTAGTTGTTCCACATTTTGGGTCTCCTCCTGCTTTTTAGTTTGTTTATTTGAGTAGGCCATATTTTCCTGTTTAAGCATGGCTTATAATCTTTTGCTAATGTCTATGCATCGGTTTATCTTGACAGGTTTATTCTGTTGACCACTTTCTATCACTGGCTTGGAAGGTTTTGTTTTTGCTTGGTTTTGTGTTAAGGATCTTCTTTTACACTTCTTTAGAACTGCCCATGTTTAACTTTCTCTCAGGCCACCAGGGACAGGTTAGGTTACTCATTGTTGGTTGCCAGTGCCTGCCAATCAATCACCTTGTGGCCCACCTCTTCACAGGTACCCAGGTGAGGAAAGGGAGAAAAGAAAGAATAAAAAACTCATCTGGATCACCCTCTCAGGCCACAAACACCTGGTTAGGCTTCTCCTCGTCAGCTGCCCTTAACTGCCAATCAAACACCTTCTCTCCAGAGGAACCAGGGTGAGAAAAGTGGAAAAAAGATAAAAGAACCTTCCTCCCAAGACTTAGGCGCCTGGCTCAGTGCTCCCTCACTGGCAGGATCTCCCTGCTCCTGGCTGCTCCTCTGGTGCTTGTCTGGGCACCCCTACCCTGTTCTGATCACCTGCAGTTTCCCTCTCTCCCTGTGCCTGGCTGGGCACTCCCACGCTGGCCTGATTGTCCTGCTGTCTGTTTCACCCTCAGTGCCCAGCTGGGAACCCCCCTCTAGCCACCCTCTCTGATCATCCCCACAGCCCCATGGATTCCCTTAGAATGCCTGTCTTCCCGCAGTGTCTGGAGGAGGAGTGAAACCTGCTGTTCCCTACTCTGCCATCTTGAATCTCTTGTCCTTTTATTCTTCATATCCAATGTGAGAAATTCTTTGCAAGCTTCTTAAGTTATTTTATGTAAATTTTAAAGATGTATTAGTTTAATTTACACAATTTGCAACCATGTTTCTATCTCCTAAGATCTAACACATGACTGAAGTCATAAAGAAAACTTTGATAACTAATGTTTTATTTAAATATTTACTTACTATGAGTTATATGTACAGCATATGTGTAGTCTAACAAATGCACACACCTGCATAACCACCACATAGGATATAACTGGCACTCTGTTTCCTGACCCAAATTTTCTTTCCTAGCCCAATTTCCTTCCTCATCCCTAGAGACCTGAATCCCCAGCTTTCATAGTAGTTATTTCCATGCATGTTAAAAGAGTGCTAGCATCTATGATGCATACCTGAATAATATATTATAGCTTTGCCTGTAATCATCCTCTAAGTATTCTTGTGTGTCTTGCTTTTTCCAATCAATATTAGGTAGGAGAGATTCCTCCATTTTCATCACTTTATATTTCCCTGAAGGAATATCCCATAATTTACCCATGCTGTTGGTGGTAATTGAACTTTTTCCAGTTTGGAGCAAATATAAATATTGTGCCTAAGAACAGACTTGGACCTGTCTCCTGATAGACATACACACATATTTCTGTGGGATATATATCAAGGATTACTAATGATCCAGCAGGGTTTATAAATTCCAATTTTACTAGCAACTATATACAAAAGCAGTTGTTCCAGTTTACATCTCTACAAGTACTGTTTGAGAGTTGTTCCACTACATCCTTGTCAACTTTTTGAACTGCTGGACCTCTCAGTTTTCCCTAATCTGAAGCATGAGTAGTGGGATCTCATGAGCTTAACATGCATTTCCCTGACTTCTACTGAGGTTAAGTACTTTTTCCTAGATTTATTGGGTATCTGGATTTCTTCTTTTGTGTATTTTAATACTGAATTGTGTGAATTTTTTTCACTGATTTGTAGTAGTTTTTAAAACTCTTATTCCAGATTATAAAAAACTTTGTCTGTTATATACTACAAATTTATTCAATCAATGTCCTGCATTTTCATTCTTTTTATAGTGCTATCTGATGAAAAAAATATTGCAGACTGTGTGCTTTTTTTGTCTAGTTTAGAAAAGCTTTTTCTAATCCTAGGTCATAAAGTTATTTTCTTAGATTGTCTTATACATGAATTATTGTTTTACCTCTCGCACTTAAGTTTTAACCACCTGAAATTGATTTTTGTATATGGTATGAGGTAGGGGTCTGACAATTTTTTTTTTCCATAGACAATTTTCTCAATACCATTTATTAAAAAGTCTGTTCTTTCTCTACTGCTTTGAAATACCACCCTTATTATAAAGAAAGTATCTTATATATAAGAATGTTTCTGGGCTCTCTATTCTGTCCCATTTGTCTGTCTATCCCTGGAGCATTGCCACATTTTCTTAATTAACAGAGTTTTATATCTGTAGGGAAGTCTTCCTATAGGGTCCTTTTTTCAAAATATTTTTCACTATTCTTTGTTTTTCGCATTTTAGAATCAACTTGTCACAGTCCACACACACACACACAACCTATCCAAACAAAGAAAAATAATAATAAACAAGTTGGCAGCTTTATTGTGACTGTCTTTTACTTATAAATCAACTTGTGAGTAATGGACATATTTACAATATTGTATCTTTTGGTCCATGAACATGATATATCTCATTGTTTTGTTTGGATTCTTAAAATATGTCTTAGTAAAGTTTCACAATTTTTCCTGTAGAGATATTAAACATATCTTATTACTAGGTAATAGGAAAAAAAATTGATTCCAACATACAGAAATACAGCTGATTTCTGTATATTGTTTTGTATGTGTCAACCTTGTCAAACTTACTAACATATCATCTGCCAATAGTGATAGTTGGTGGTTCTTTTTTAATCCATGTAATATAATTTCTTTATCTTGCTTTACTGGATTCGCTAGAGTCTCCAGAAAAATACTAAATAGCAGTGGTAACAGCAAATACCCATTTCTTGTTCTTGATCACACTTTGAAAGTTTTTAATATTATACTATTAAGACTTATGTTTGCTATAGGTAGTTTATAATTAAGGAGCTTTAAATTATGGAGGTTCCTTCTTGTTTTTAGGTATCTAAGAATTTTTTTTTAATTCAGGAATAGATGTTAAATTTTATTTCACGTTTCTTCTGCATGTAATAAAATAATATGATTATTTTCTTTAATCTGTATTACACAGGTTGATTTTTTGCATGTTAATGACCATTGCATTTCTGAAATAAATGAAAGTGGTCATGATATGTGATCCATTTTGAATATTGATGCTGTTGGTGTGCTAATATGGTTGAGGACAGGACCATTTCTATTCATGACAGGAATTAGCCCATATATTTATTTTATCATACTCTCCTTATCAGATTGACTATCAAGACAATATGAGCTTGTTAAAATGAGTTAGGGATTTGTTGCCTCTTCAATTTTGTGAAAGAACTTGTATAAGATTAGTCTTATTTCTCTCTTAAATGCACGTAAGCACTTGCCTATGAAGCCATATGAATCTGAAATTTTCTCTGAGTAAAGATTTTCAATTACTAAATTAATTTTTTTAATGGTGACAGAACTATTCAAGTTTTCTATTTCTTTTTGAGTTAAGTTTTGCTAAGTTATATTTTTCTAGGAATTTTCCATTCATTCAATTTTTCACATTTATTGTCGTGAAGTTATTCATAATATTCTTTATTAGCTGTTTAATATCTTCACATCTGTTGTGATGTTCCCTTTTCATTGCTAATATTAGTTATTTGGCCCTTGTCACTTGTTTTCTTGCTCAGTGTCACCAGAAGTTTGTAAAATTTATTTATCTAAGAACCATCCTTTGGTTTAATGGTCTTCTCTCATATGATTTTCTCCCACTTCATTAATATTGTTCTTTAATTTCTTCCTTCTACTGTTTTTGTAAATTATTTTCTTGTTCTCTTTATAACTTCTTGAGAGGAATAGTTGGCCTATTATTTAAGCCATTTCTTCTTTTCTAATAGATTCATTTAAAGTATAAATTTACCAGTAACTATGTCTTTGAGGAATCCTACAATAGCTATTTGTAGGATTTTCTTTATTGTTTAGACTAAAATGTTTTTAAATTCCAATAAAATTTCTTTTTAATTTTGGAAGATGGTAATTTTGTCTAGCTATATTTTTGTTAGTCATTTCCAGCTTAATTTCATTGTGGAATTTCAATTCTTTGAAAATGGCTGAATCCTAATTTATGATTCAGTATAGGGTCAATTTTTGTACATGTTCCATGTGTGCTTGAAAATACTGTGAATTATGCAGTTATACACAAAGGTCTATATATGTCCATGGGGTAATTTCTTAATCCTGTCTTCAAAATTTACATCCTTACTGATTTTCCTGTATATTTTATTACATCAATTACTAAGAGAAGTGAGTTAATATCCACTATTGTGGCTTTGCTTATTCCTAATTACTATACTGTCAATTTTCCCTTAATATATTTTGAGGTTATGTTATTAGAGGCATTGAAATTCTAAATTATTCAATCTTCCTATTAAATTTAAAACATCATTTATAAAATGATTTTATGTCTAGTAATGCTTTGGGCTATAAAGTCTATTTTGATAATAGTGTAGTCACACCCATATCTCTGTGGTAAGTATTTGCATGGCATATTGCTTTCTCTTGTTATTTACCTTTTACACACGAGGAACATGAGGCATAATGGCTAAGAACATACCCAACAATAGGTAGGTGATAAGTGATACAGTCAGGAGTTGAAATCCAACAGTCTGGCTTCAAAGTCCATGCTCCTGTCCATGACACTTCTCTTATACGTTTCAAAGACTGAGGTCAGCCTACATTCAGGACCAAAAATTTGCTCTCTCCCTATAATTCCTATAAATAATTTCTAGCAGTTTGATATATAATTGTGATTTTTCATGGAAAAAACAATTGGCAATGAGAATTTTATATTCAGCAACACTTTCTTTCAAGAATAAGGGAGAAATTAAGACATTTCCAGATAAACAAAAGCTAAAGGAGTTCATAACCACAAGACATGTCCTACAAGCAATGCTAAAGAGAGTGCTTCAGGCTGAAAGGAAAGGGCACTAGACAGTGGATCAAAGAAGCTTAAAGAAATAGAGACCTCCAGTAAAGGTAACCATATGGGTAAGTATAAATCCTAGTACTATTGTATTGTATTTTTTCATATATACTCCACTTTTTACTTCTTACAGATTCTAGAATGCAAATGCATAAAACATGATAAATCTGTGGTTTAGAACACACTATTGTTATTTGTAACAAGTAGAGCAAAAAGGTGGAGGGATACAGAGGCACAGAACAGTGTATTGTATGTTATTGAAGTTCAGTTGGTAAAAAATCAAATGTGATTATTATAGATTTAGGACATTATATTTTAGCCTAATGGTAACCATAAAGCAAACAGGTGAAAAATATATACAAAAAAAAAAAAAAATAGGAAGGGACTAAAAATGGTACAGTACCAAAAATCAAATAAATATGAAAGTTAGCATTCATGAAAGAACTGAGGGTCAAAAATGCTATGACTTATAGACAAAATAGCATTAAAAAGTCGTGCATTATTGGTAGTTATTTTAAATGTAAATGAATTATTACACTCTGTAGTCAAAAGGCAGAAATTGGCAGAATGGATAAAAATGCACAGTCCGACTATATGCTGTTTATAAGAATCTCACCTTAAATTCAAAGACAAAAGTAGCTTGAAAGTGCAAGGACAGAAAAAAATTTATACCATGCAAATAGTAACCAAAAGATAGATGGGATAGCTATAGTAATATCAGATAAAATAGACTTTAAGTTCAAACTCTTATGAGAAACAAAGAAGGGCACTATACGCTGCTAAAGCGCTCAATTCAACAAGAAGACATAACAATTATAAAAATATATGCACCTACTGGCAGAGTCCCAAAGTAAATGAAGTAAACATTGGCAGATCTGAAGGAAGAAATAGATGGTTCTATATTAATAATAGAAGACATTAATAGACAACTTTCAATAATGGAAAAACATCTAGACAGAAGATCAATAAGGAATTTGAAGACTTGAACATTACTGTAAATTAACTTGACTTAACAGATATATAGAGAGATATATAGATATATATATCACTTCATCCAACAGTAGCAGAACACACAATCTTCTCTAGTGTACATGAATCACTCTCCAAGATGGACCATATGTTAGGAACAAAACAAGTCTCAATAAATTCAAAAATATTTAAATCATAAAATGTATATTCTCTGATCACAATGGGAAAAAATTAGAAATTAATAATAGGGAAGAATTTGGGACATTCACAATTATAAGGAAAATAAACAGTGTACTCTTAAACAACCAATGGGTCAAAGAAGAAATCAAAAGGGAAATTAGTAAATATCTTAAGGCAAATGAAGATGAAAATACAACATACCAAAATTTATGAGCTGCAGCAAAGGCAGTGCTTAGAGGAAAATTTATAGGTCTAAATGCTCATATTAAAGTAAATATAAATCTCAAATCAGCAATCTAATCTCACAACTGGAAGATCTAGAAAAAGGAGAACAAAGTGAGCAGACAGAAGGAAATAACAAAGATTATAGTGCAAATAAATGAAATAAAAGTTAAAAAAAAAAAATTAGGGAGAATCAAGAAAACCAAAACCTGGTTCTTTGAAAATATCCAAAACTGGCAAACCTTTAGCTAGACTGACAGAGAAAAAGAGAGAATACAATAACTAAAATCAGAAATAAAAGGGGAGAAATTATTACTAAGCCCAAAGAAATAAAAAAGACTATAAGAGGATACTATGAACAACTGTATACCAACACATTAGAGAACCTAGATGAAATGGACAAATTCCTAGAAATACAGAAGCTATTTACAATGACTCAAGAAGAAATAGAAGATCTCAAAAGACTAACAACTAGTAAAGAAATTGAATAAGTAATCAAAAATATCCCAAAGAAGTAAAGCCCATAACCAGATGGCTTTACAGGGGAATTTTACCAAGAATTCCGAGAAGAATTAACACCAATCCTGCTCATAAACTTCCAAGAAACTGAAGAGGAGGGAACATTCCCTAACTCCTTCTATGAGACCAACACACCCACATACCAAAGTCAGATAAAGATACCACAAGGAAATAAAATTACAGACCAATATCCCTTATGAATACAGATGCAAAAATCCTCCATAAAATACTAGCAAACAAAATACAACACAACATTAAAAGAATTAAACACTATGATCAAGTGGGATTTATCCCAAGTATGCAAGGGTAGGTTCAACATAAGAAAATGAATTAATGTAAATACACCACATAATGAAAGAAAATCATTTTCATGGATGCAGAAAAGGCATTTGAAAAAATCCAGCACCCATTCTTGAGAAAAAAGATTGATTCTATATTTAGAAATCTAGGAATAGAAGAAAACTTCTTCAGCATGGTAAAGAGCATATATGAAAAACCCACCACTAACATCATACACACTTGTTAAAGATGGAAATCTTTCCCTGGGACAAGGATGTCCACTGTCACCTCTGTTATTCTACATTGTACTGGATGACATACCCAGAGCAATTATGCAAGAGAAAGAATTAAAAGGCATCAAAATTGGAAAGGAAGAAATAAAAAACTTTCCCTATTTGCAGATGACATGATCCTATGTACAAAAAATCCTGAAAAACCCTCCATAAAACTATTAGAGGTAATAAACAAATTCAGCAAAGTGGTGAGGTAAAGATCAATACCCAAAAAACAATAGTGTTCTATACACTATTAATGAACAATATAAAGAGAAAATCAAGAAAAAATACATTTACAATAGCAACTAGAATAATAAAAATTTTAGGAATAAATCTATACTAGGACATAAAGAACTTGTACACAGAAAACTATAAAATGTTGCTAAGAGAAATCAGAGAAGACCTAAATAAAAAGAAGGACATTGTGGTCATAGATTGGAAGATAAATATAGTCAAGATGTCAATTCTACTCAAAGTGATTTACACACTCAATGTACTCTTTGCAGAAATGGAAAATAAATCAGGAAATTCATATGGAAGGGTAAGGGCCCATGAATTGCCAAAGCCTTCTTGAAAAGAAGAAAGAAGTTAGAGGACTCAGACTTCCTGGTCTTAAAATTTATTACAAAATCACAGTTATCAAAGTAGTCTGGTATTATCTTAAGCACAGACGTATGGACCAATGGAACCAGAACTATAAAACTCCTAGAAAAAAACACAGGGACGCATCCTCCAGGACTTGGGTTAAGCAATTGTTTCTCAGACTTTACACCCAAAGCACAAGCAATAAGAGGAAAAATAGATAACTGGGGCTGCATCAAAATTTTAAACTTTTGTGCACCAAAGGACTTTATCATGAAAATAAAAACATGAACTACAGAATGGGGGAAGATATTTGGAAACCACATATCCAGAATATATAAAGACATCCTACAGCTCAATAACAAAAGACAAGCAATTCAATTTTAAAAATGGGCGAAAGACTTGAATAAACATTTCTCAAAAAATATATATACAAACGACCACAAAGCACATGAAGAGATGCAAAACATCATTAGTCATTATAGAAACACAAATGCAAACTTACAATGAGATATCATTTTTCTATTTTTTTTAAAAAAGGGAAATAAGTGTTGGAGAGGATGTGGAGAAATAGGAACACTTGTTCATTGTTGGTGGGAATATAGAATGGTGCAGCTACCATGGAAGACAATTTAGTAGTTTCTCAGAAAATTAGGTATAGAATTATGGAAGCAACCTAAGTGTCCACCAAGCAATGAATGGATAACAAAATGTTATAAACCTGTGATGGAATATTATTCAGCTAAGCAGAGGAACAGAGTTCTGATACATGTGACAACATGGATGAAGCTTGAAGCATCATATTGAGTGTAATAAGTCTGGGACAAAAGGACAAATATATTGTACGATCTCACTGATACAAAATAATTAGAATAAGCCAATCCATAGTATCAGACACTAGAATACAGGTTACCAGGGACCAGGGTGGGGTAGGTAGAAAAGAGTTAATTTTTAAATTGTACATTATTTGTGGCGATGGACAGTTGTGGACCTGGATGGTGACGATGGTAGCACAACACAGTGAATGTAATTAACACCACTGAATTATATATTTGAATGTGGCTCAAAAAGGGAAATTTCAGGTTGTATATATGTTACTAGAATAATTTAAAGAGTAGATTAAGTGAATAAATAAAGTTTAGTTCACTATGCAAGACTACTTTTTCATTCTTCCTTTTGGGTGCCAAAGGAAGGAGCATTCCTTTTCCGTCACTAACAAGAACAAATGTCTTCTCAACAACGGGCTCCCCTACCTGCAACCTTTTCTGCTGTCACCTAAGAGATGGCTAGTCAGCAAGAGGATTATAAAAGGACATTCAACTCTAGGTCCACAGTCAAATTTTCAGTTCATGTCATCAAAAGTAAAACTTTGTTGAAAAGACAAATATTTTATAAATGTATACAAAGGTAGATATCCACTAAATTTTTCTGCCAAGTAAATTGGAAAATACCTCTGTGACCTCAGCAAAATACATTTTTGTATGTGTTAACAGTAACATACCCTGGAATACTTAACAGCCTATGGCAATATTTGGTTGTGACCCCAAATATTTCTTTTGCAGCACCAACAAAAATGTAGCAACAAATGATTTAAAGGACATTTTTCAGTGGAGGAAGTTTTGTAACTTCAAGAAAAGTGTATCTCATTAAGAAAAAGAGAAAAAATGTCACTATCATTTGCCAGTTTAGAGCTATTATCTTCATAATGAGTCTCAAAATTATAATTACAAAGCCATTTGTCATCTGAAAAGAAAATATTATATAATAGTTTTATATTTATATGCTCTCTGTTTGTTTACTTATAAAATTAAAGTAATAGAAGGCAAATGAACTTCCATTTTTGTCAAGTAGCAAATACAGTAATTGATTTTTTAGAGGTATGTATTATATGTTTTATGAATATACCTTTTTTCTACCCAGTGCGGTGTCAAAATTCTCTGCTCAGTTCCCAGAATCTTGTAAATAGATTCAAACAGGAATCGTGTCATCGGCAAGAGGAATGCTGGAAAAAAAAAAAAAATTAGACCATTAGCGTGCATTGTTCCTTTCTAATAAATGTATCAATATCAACGGCTACTCTTGGAAGCAAGGTAAGCATAAGGTTTTCAAAACAGATCATATTTTTACGGAAAAAGAGGCACTTAATTGCACCGGAATTAACGAAAAAACTTAATCTCCTCAGAAGTTGTTCCTTTGATCTAATTGCCATGTAAATATTCTGCAGTTGCTTTTAGGATGGACTGGATGAACTCAGATTCTCGTTTCTCTGGAACAATTTATGAGCGGGCCTCCAGGGTCCTCTTAGGTCCCTTCCTTGAGCCACTCAGTGGAAGCCCTTGAGCTGGACCTCGATTCCCGTCATCTGCTACGTAGGGCCAGGATTGCACTGCACAGCTCAACCTCAGGATGCTGCTCTGGCCAGCCCCGCAGTCCATAAAACCTGGCTTTGTCACCAGTCTCTCCAGGCTGAATGGGAAAAGCCCCTGGCAAGCAGTTGAAATACCCAAGAACCAGACTTGGCGAGCAGGGCGCGTCTCTGCAGGGGCAGCCATGGCCTCGCTCCAGCCCTGTCTCTTCACTCTGAGCTCAGAACCAACAGGCTTCGATGCTCACCCTCATCGTGCCCGCGACAGTTCCATCTCGATCGCAAAGCTGATGGGTTTTGAGTAGATTTATTACTGAACTGAATCTTCCCAGGGCATGATTGGTATAGAGGGATTTTACTTCATTCCAAAAACAGAACTTTTGTTAATAAGCACAGAAATTCAAATTTTACCATGTTGAAAGAGACAAATCTGTACTATTTCACTAGTCTGCTGGTTACTCCATTGGAGAATATTCCAAAATGAGATGTTACCACTAAAAACTTTGAACTTAAGAAATTATGCTGCTGAAATAAAATAAAGGTCTGTATATACATAGTCTGCCAAATAATAAAATGTGCTAATTTTCATTAAAAAGTTTATGAATAAAATTACCCCACACTCTAATATCACTTTTTTGTCAATGAAATTCTATATCTGACCAAATGTAGAGATGCACTGTAGTTGAATTTATTTAAAAATGAAACAGATATTTTATCATATATATTTGGGAAACACAGAAATTCACAGGTGGTATTTTTACCCACAAGAGGGAGCCTTTATTTTTATATTTTTGTCAGAGATCTTGAAAACCTTGAATTAAAACATGAAATTCTAAAAGTGATTGTTGATATCATAATCTTTATGTCAGGTATGGTATTGAGAAAACCAGATTTCTGTTGGCATATTTTGCTTCAACCATAACATATCAGTATGTCAGAAGATTGGAAAGATAATTGGAATTTTTAAAATGTCATACATACCTATATTATAATTAAGTTTTTGCAGATACAAGAATAAACATGTAGCCACCAAAGCAGCCTACAAGAAAAATCCTTTTAGGTGGTAGATAACTGGAATTATTGTGAGTGCTCTGTACCAAAACTTAATTACACAGAAGTGAAATGATATTTCAGTCATCCTCTTATCAGAAAAGGGGCTGGCATAAATCAATAATTTTCTATATATTTATGAAACAGGATACATTCTATTTTTTAAAAATCTATGAATACCATTCTACCTAATATCACTTAAAACTTGCTTTAAGAAGGTTTTAACTGGCGTGAAACTATGATGAACTTTCCTTTCTTAGATTTAAGGAAAAAAATCTTTTCTTCAAAAAAACAAAAATCTAAGTTTGTTTTCCTCATATCCTATAATCTACCTAAACAATATCTTAAATTGCTAAGACTCTAAATAAATGCGTTCTGGGTTTTGTAAAAGTAAAATATACTCATCAACTTGAAAAGTACCTTATAAAAATATAATTTGGGCAACTCCTATTACCCCAGAGCGTGGTAATAACCGAGCAGGGCTTTGCTCAGTGACCCCTTGTAATCTGCCTTTCCCCGGGGCCCTCTTCTCAGTCCCTAGAAGATATTATATTACAGGGGTAGGGGGTTGAGGTAGAAGGGGTTAAGCATTGCTGCTCTTCCTTCTGGAATTCTATCCTGGACCTTAAATCATTTTCCCCTCCTCCTCCCTTCCCCCAGGGACTGTGAATCTAATGGATCTAAAATCAATACCCTATAAATGACATAAAAATATATTCACTTTATGGACTAATGTACGCTAGTGCCCGAATCCCACTCACATTCTCTACTTTAAAAAGGAACAAAGGTCACTCGGTCCCTCTGGTGACGTGAGCAGGACGCAGTGTCACTCCAGAACGCAGCAGGGCCGAAGGTGGGTGGCTAAGAGCGCTACAGTGGAAACGTCTAAAACGGGACGGGAAGTATGCTTGTGTTAAGAGACACAATCCAGAAGGAATAGGCAGGTAGCTTCAGAGGCGTTAGCCGGGTCCCGAGATGAGGTCACAGGTCTGTTCCGTCACCTTGTTTCACACTTACTTACATCACATCCATTTTTAGTATATCCAATATAACAAACACAATTTCCATTTAATAGTGAATTCTACATTGACTGAAAAAGATGGATAAAAAATTCTAAAAGGCAGAAATGTTCACTCACATACCAAAGAGACACGGGACATAGCCATGGCATTAGGTCCCACCACTCTCAATAAAGCACAGGCACAGGCAAGCTCTGGGGAGCAGAGGGTACTTCATTTATCACACACAGCAGCGAAACAACCAACCGGGGTACAGTGGGAGTCTTTTATGGGAATACACTGAAGCGGTTTTATATTTGTATTATATTCTTCAATCCAGGGGATCCATATCCTAACACTACAAGACACACGTAACTTGGAAAATATTTTTTAAAAAAACAAAATATCTCAGTTAATAATATACTGGTAACTTTTAAATGCTGAGAATAACTTTTTCCACTGTTAATATTTTTAAGACATCAAATATAGAGAGGCCATGTAATATGCAAAGCCTCCTTCAATGTAAAGATAAAAGTCTGGCCAAAAAAAAACAAAACAAAATAAAACAAAAAAACCTAAAAACTAAAGGAAGACTTGCGTTTCTCGGGAAAAGATCATCTGACTTAACGTTTTGTTTCACTGGGTCTAAATCTAACTGTCAGGGAATAAACAACAGGGAAAGCAACTTTTAAAAAGGTAGAATTTGGAGAATTATTGCAACAGGTCAGCTTGTTCAGTTTTACTGGCTTAAAATCCATATAGTTATAAAATTCCAAAAAAAAAAAAAAGAAATCATGAACAAAACAACAGAAAGAACCGTTGTTCTTTATTCCATTTGCCAACCAGAGTCATTTATCCCCTATTAGATAAAGTATAATAGACTCTACGGAAAGGGTCGCTGGCCTTCCATTTAATGATATTGCCAGCCCCAATCTGCATTTTCCCGGCAATGTCCCTCAACACAGAATAAATGGCTGATCTCTTCACAATAACAGCTGATTTCTATTTATTAAGCTAAAAAGGTCACCATTTTCTACGGCTGGGCCGCCCTGCACTATTGATAATTTTATGCATAAACAAATGGCAAATTTGTGCCACATAAATATGCATTAGCAATTACTTTTTCCTTGGGCAACGCTCACCGCATGCAAATGTGTACCTCACAGGGCCTGGGAGCTTTTGTTTTAGCTCTTGAACAGTGAAACAAAAGAGCACAATAAACAATTTTAAAATTGCCAATCAATAAGCAATGCAAATGCAAAGGTAAATGGCAAGAAACTTGCTCAGAAACAGCAAAACAAAAGTGAGGTGGAGGGAATGGTGCAAGGAATTTCTTTTTTATAGTGTTTCGTCTCTTTCTCTTTTT
Source organism: Tolypeutes matacus (assembly GCA_026826555.1). Taxonomy (NCBI): domain Eukaryota; kingdom Metazoa; phylum Chordata; class Mammalia; order Cingulata; family Chlamyphoridae; genus Tolypeutes; species Tolypeutes matacus. Next base: position 1,584,594 of record JAKSZT010054548.1, read on the forward strand.
ATAATGAAAAGGCTAAAGTACTCTTGACACAGAGCAGCTAGCGAGGCTGGTGCTAAGGCGGATGCCAGATGGGGAAAGTAGAGAATACACACAGGCTGAGTGAACACACACGCACACAAACACCAAAAAGCCAAAAACAGGGTGAGGGAAAACTGTGTTCCTAAGTGATTTCTAAGGCATCACTTATTCAAATTCATGATTTTCAATTTCAGAGATTCAAAGACTTTTAAAACCGGGAGGGGCTTCAGGGATCCATGGCCAGATCTCAATTCCACTGTACTTTGCTATGTTGTTTTCCAATGCCATCTTCCTCAGAAAATGGGAATATACACTATCAATAAGTAGGATATTTTTAGGAACATAAGAAAAAGGGATAAATGAGGAATAGACAAGAAATAAAAGGCATCCCACAAAACGTCCATATGCCCAGATGGTAAGTTTACAAACTCTTATCTCAGAATAATTCAAGAATAATATCGGGGCACGAGGAAAGAGAGAGAAAGGGCTAGTAAGGAAAGAGGCAACAAGGGGTAAGAAACCTAGAAAATAAAGTATTAACTAGTATTAACTAGTTTGTACATGGAAACAATGATATTTTTTCTAAAAGCAAACCTTGAAGTGTTTTCAGGTTTGACTATATATTAGACAATGTCCTGAGTGCTTTGCATGTACAGTCATTACACATCATCTTGGCAAAAAAGATGTCTACAGGTTGGTACCATTTCCCAGCACAGAAGGAACAAGAAGGTTAGACCTGCTCAGTTACGTAGCACAGTGGTGGATCTGGGCTTTGACAAAGTCTGACATTATCATCTCCTCACTTAACCACTGCCTATCACTACAACCTACTCTTTAAAATCCATCCACTTTGATTCCATTGAAAATATCTTCCTTAGTGTGTATATGGCTTTGCCCTTATATAAATAAGTCAAACTGGTTTTTGTTTTTTGCTTTTTTAATTTAAATTCAGGGCTTAAGTGAGTTTACTTTATAAAGTTATTAGCATACCATAGCTTCTGTAAAACATGCAAGTACTAATTTGTACATGGAGAATATTTCATAGTCTTAGTAATCATCTGAGAACAGGAAAACACTGTGACCCCCATCTTGACCTTAATATAAATGTTTTGCTATTATACAATATACTAACAAACATTAACTAAAAATTATCAACAAAATATAAATAAATAAATAAAGTATTCTTGGCCTAAAAGCAAATATGCAGTCCTGGAAATCTCAAACCAGTCTATAGCACTTGCCTGGTTGACCCTGCTGCCTAGAGCCAAGATATGCTTCACAGAAACCTTTTAGAATCCTGATATGGAGAGTAAAACTCAACTTCTTCTTGGAGGAAGACTAAGAAACCTCTGGTACTATTTTTCCCCTGATAATATCAGGGTTGGGAGGCCAGGGCTCTTGCTTCCCCATAGGAGAGTTTTTGTGTGTGAATTTTAAAAAGGTGCCCCTTTTTGGCATGTGATGGTTAAGGTAATGTGCCAACTCAGCCAGGTAACCGTGCCCAGTTGTGTGGTCAAGCAAGCACTGGGCGAATACAAGGGCATTTATGGACTTTAGTCATCAGCGAGTTTACTGCATAGATGGATCATTTTGTCTACATCGACCAGGGAGATCGCCGTCAGCAATGAGTGATGCTTTATCCAATCAGTTGAATGCCTTAAAAGGGGAAGTGATTTCAGCATTCAGGGAGAATTTCCCAGCTCGTCTTTGGACAGCCAGCGTCTTCTAGAAACTCATCAAGGACCTTCATTGGACTTTCATCGGAGCCCCTGGTTTGCAGCCTGCCTGCGGAACCTGGACTTGTGCATCCCCACGGTCACGTGAGAGACTCTTATAAAACCTCATACTCTTTACAGATATCTCCTGTTGGTTCTGTTTCCCTAGAGAACCCTGATAATACAGGGCAGAACATTCAGAAGAGGTCTCGCCTGCACAATCATACGTGATGGCCCTGGAAAAGGCCTTATGGTTTTCTTAGTCAGAAACATGTTGTTTCTAATACTAAATCCCATCCCTCTTAGAGTTAAAAGATTTTTGAGAGCCAAGTACCCATTTCTTAATAAAAATCAATAGAGCTGGAATTCCAATATGATAGTTCCATTTTACATGTTAATTCAAACAATTACATAGCTAGTATACTCCTATTTTTTTAAAGTATGGTCTCTCTTTATAAACTAAATGCAACAAATATGTGACAAAGACCATTATTATATAACAGGCCAAAGTGTTTGGTTTTTTTTTTTTTTTTTTTTTTTTTTAAGATTTATTTTATTCATTTCTCCCCACGCCCTTGTTGTTTGCATTTGCTGTATGCTGCTATTTTTTTAGGAGGCACTGGGAACTGAACCTGGGACCTCTCATGCGGGAGGGAAGTGCCTAATTACTTGAGCCACCTCCACTCCCTGCTTTGTTATGTATCTCATTAGGTTTTCCTCTGTGTGTCTCTTGTTGCATCATCTTGTTGAGTCATCTTGCTGCACCAGCTCACTGTCTTGCTCATCTTCTTTAGGAGGCTGGGAACCGAACCCAGACCTCCCATGTGGTAGGCAGGAGCTCAATCACTTGAGCCACATCCCCTTACCCCACAGTTTTAATTAAAACCATTCTTGCCCAATTCCTCACTTTCTATGAAAGGTAAGGATTTCAAACTAAAGCCTTGGATGTCCCCACTTAAGTGGAACTTGTCCAAAGTGTATGAGTACTTGCAAAGTCTGTGAGGTAGAATGCATGTAAAAGTGCATGGGACATATGGAAAAAGCTTGGTGTGTTATGTGGACATTGCTCAGTGTCCAAAAGGCTCAGTGTGGGGTTCCAGACCAGAGCCTGGATCAAGTAATTACATCGATTGTCCCCAGCCCCACTTTTATAGCAACAAAATATAGTTTAAACTGAGAGTGCCTTTGAGGGGATCAGAAAGTCTCTGGGGCTTTGTGTGGTGGCAGGAGAGCCACTGCCGCCCCTGATCTGGTGAGGGGTGCTGGCCTGGCCCCTTGGCCTTACATCCTTTCTTTGCCCATCCTCTGCTTTGCTCAATACACAGGGCTGACCCTTTGGGCTAAGTTTGCCAGACTTCCTGTCAGTTGTCTTCCAGGTGAGGAGATTGGAGGGCACTGACGAAGAGCACCCAGGTGTGTGCCTGTGTGTGCCTGTGTTTGTTGTCTCTCTTTCATTCTCTTTATTTATTTTTTTTAATTTTATTATAGACAATTACAAATGAAGAGTCCAGTAAAACAAACCCCAATCATCCATCTCCAATTTTCAACATCTATCAACCTTCTGCTACTCGAATTCTCTCCCCATCTGTCTCAGCTTAGCCAGGTGCCTCGGGCAGCAGTGCCTTCTCTCCCTGGCGCCACCCATCAACAGGTCCGCTTGGTGCAGCTTCCAGGCAGTGACCCGGCAACCCTGCCTCCTCCGGCTGTCTCCCAGCCTGAGGGAGTAGTAACGTCCTGCTGTTCCTGGGCTCCAGGTCGCCCTTTATTTAACTATGTAAGAATGTCCCCACATTAAATACCCCTTTTTAAAAATAGTCGGGATGGTCTTCGTCTTCCTGCTTGGACCCTGATCAGAGAGCGTGTTTATTTTCTTTTACTCTTTATCACCTCCTGGCAGAGCCACCATTTATCCCTTATTCATAGACCCCGAGGAAGCAGGTCCAAGCCGGAAGCCCAGCATGTTGGCCCTATTTGCTACATCGTAAGTATTACTCCTGATACATAATATCCACAAGGCTTTCCTGTGCCTGACAATCTATTCTTATCCTCTACCTTTTGTGAATTGCTTATTGGACACCCTACTTTTTTACCAACTGTTCTTAATGTACAGGCCAGTGAAGGTACCACAGAGACCTGCTGCACCTGAGATTCTACCCTGGTGTCTGACAGCAAGGAAATCTACCCAGTCTATTTTAAGGAGGTAGCTCAAACTGCCATCTAAAATACACTTTTCAAATAGTAAATGGTGGAGACTAGTTAACCAAGTTTATCTTTGAGAAAATACATGTTTAACACATAGGCATTTGTGTTTTTTGTTAACAAAACATGACCTTCTAATGTTAGGAATAAACTCACACACACTATAAAAATGAATGATGTTAGATGGCTCTTACAAAATTACCTTTTGAAAAATTATGGGACTATGAATCAAATATATAGATTAAATTTCCCTTGAAAGAGATATGTGCTTAATAATTAATGGGAAAGGATAAAAATAATATTTATGATTTTATCTTATCAAAGCACTTGAATAATTATGCAGTAATCATATAGCTAGATGAAGACATAGTTACCAAATCTGAACTCCAATGAGTGTGGAACTTATAAAATATAAAAAGATCTTAACATTGAAATGATGGATTTAAATCCACAAGCTGAACCTTTGACCTAGTTTAAAATAAAGTCTTGTACACACATCAAATACAGAAGGTTAAGACTATCTTTAAGGATAGTTCACAGACTTTCTAATTTTTATTGATAGCAATCATAATGCAAGCAAAGAATGAGATGTCACAGTGGGGAAAAAAAAGAAGAGAAAGAGATTACAGTTAACAATTGTAGAGTGTCTAAATCAATGTTAGGTAAAATCAGTGCCCGATGGTAAGACTATTTCAAATACTGGCTCCAGAACTGGTTTCTGTGCAATAGCTCGGAAATTGGTTAAGTACTTAACACCCAGAAAAGGTTAACCAAAAATGTAATGGGTCTGACAACTGTGCTAAAGCTTAAGAGGAAAACACACATTCTGCCTGAAAAAGATAAAACCAAAGAGTGGGGAAGGAGCCACTCATTATACACAGTCAGATATCTGAAGGGTTATATCACACTTCAGATGAAAGAACAAGGTCTATTTTTTATGGTGCAGTTATGGGGAGGTAGAATTCAGTGCACTATAAAAAATAATTGTTAAAGGAATTGTCTAGCAGTGGGATTGGCTGACTGGAGCGAAGCCAAATGGTGTTTAACGAAGGGCTCTGGATTCAGACACAATAGGGTCACTTTCCACCCCTGCTACTTACCATCCAGGTAATCTTGGACACAGTCACTTAACTATGCCTCCGTTTTTTCATCTGTAAAATGGTGTTAATAAATACATTATGAGGTTGTTTTGAGGCTTAAATGGGCCAGTCCCTGCCAAGTACTTAGTGCAATGCCTGGAAAGCATACTAAGGACGGGAAGAAGATCAGGGATGGAAGGACCACGTGCCAGAGCTCTCAGGAAAGGACTTCTAAACGGAACAGGATATGGGATCGCATCGACTTCAGATCCATTCTAATCTGTGACCCAACTTTTCTATTCTTCCAAGTTCAAGCATATGTTTTCATACTATTTCAAGCAAGGAAGGCTAACACAAAATATTTACAAAGCAGAAAAGTTTGCTGCATTTCCACATTACTAAAAAGGCTCCAGCATCAAATAGAGAAAGGATATCCATTTTCACCAAATGTCAAGTTAAATAAAACTCACAAAGTATTTTAGTGAGTAAGAGAAATACAATGTCATAAGATAAGCCAAATGTGATTTTTAACCAGCAATATCGATATTTAATAAAGTTACAATATTAACTTTATTTTCTCCTTTTAAAAAATCTCCAGTTTGTTTCTAACTACTTCTTGGATACTGAGGAAACATGAACAAAGTAATTCTGCTTTTTGAACACTGAGTGCTGCTCCTTGCTGCTGTCAGCCAAGCCTTTCCACTACTCCCTCAACCATGCCTTCTGTTACAGCTACTCACCACATGGCAGCCAAGAAGAATAGAGAAAAGTGAGCTAGACAGGGCTAAAGGGCATCTTCAAAAGAAGTGAGTCTCAAATCCCTTTTTGTGATGCCCCTAGGTTCCTCTAGTTACTTCAAGTAAATTTCTAAAGTTTTCAAGAAATTCTTATAACAAAATCATTTTACTTTTTCTCCTCCTAACAATTAGAGACTCTTCAGATTTTTCAAGGTGTTTTCACATAAGCTATCTGATTTTATTCTCACAGCAATTCTCCAAAGTAGATGCACCAGGGATCGTCTCTCACATACAGATTTAAAAACTCAGAAAAATTATAAGTTGGCCCCAAATTACAAAACTATAAAGTTGCAGAAATAAATATAAGAGCCCAAGTCCAGTCTTCTTTCTTTTGTAACAGGTTACGTGCAGCTCTTTAAGCACTGGCAGAGGGGTAATACTGGAATCCTTCAAACCATCGAATCATAAAGTTTATCAGGATTATGTTACACTCTCTGTTTGCTTTCTCATCCATTGATAGAAATATTGGTTCTACTTTTAAAAATGGGATTAGCACAGGGTTCTCAACTGAGTGATTTTGCTTCCTGGGGGACTTGTGGAATAAAGGGAGACATTTCTGACTGTCACAACCTGGGGGAGCTACTGGCATCTTGCCAGTGGAGGCCAGGGATGCCTCTGAACTTCCTACTTTGCACAGGCCGGTGCCCCACTATAACGAATGATCTGGCCCAAAATGGCAACAGTGCCAAGGCTGAGAAACCCTGGATTAGCAGCATTTTAATTTATGCCATCCGTTTGTGTCCCTTATTTTTGTTACACAATGACAATGACGCTTTCAGAGTGTAACACTTCCTGGGTACTAAGGCTGGTTTGGCATTAGGCTATCAGATCTTGGGGTAGTCACTACTTCCACAGAATGCCCTATGCCCTAATCTTTGCTGTTTGACAATACACTGAGCAGTGGTTCCAATGACAGAGGTCACCATTACTGAGGTAAAAGGTTCATAACGTAACTCACCATGCTACTTATAACACTTTGCTTATAAGAATGCTAAGAAAATGAAGAATGCAAACAGGGAAAATCACAATCATACATTTCAATATTATGAAATGGAGATCTGCAAATAAAGTAACCTTTGAGTTTTCCATTACGTGTAACATACATAAAAATTTATAACAGTGCACATCCAAATTTTAAAAGTGAATTTGGTTGTTTATCTTTTTTGCATGGTATAGTCTTTCAATAAGCATTATAACAATTAGCAATATGGTTTTCTAAGAGAAGGCTGTCACCCTTTTCCCTTGCCCCATTTGCATTTTTCACCTAAACCAGGGCTCTCGATTCTCTTCTTCTGTGGATAGGTCCTAGGGCACCATCTCAGGACTTAGTTCCAGTCTTAGGAACAACCAAATAAAAGCCCTAATTTCAGAGGCAGCAAGTTAGCTCAGTTATAAAGATGCCTCATGTTATCTTCTGTTTGGGATCGTACTCGCTTAGTCTTTATCCTTTGGTGTACTTGGCTATGAAAGTACCTGAGACTTAAAGAGATTTAAACTTTTCAGTCAACAAATCCCTTTAGGAATCTGATGAAATAACAGAGAAAGTAGATTACAGGTTACCAGGGGCTGGAGTAGAGGGGGTGGGTCATTGCTTAATGGGTACAGAGTTTCTGTTTGGGATGATGAAAACGTTTCCGTAGGGTGGTGATAGCAGGCTCAACACTGCGCAAGTAATTAAGGCCACTGAATTGTGCACTTGAAAGTGGTTCAAATGGGAGCTATTGAGTTATATATATGTCATCGCAAGAAAAATTCATTAAATAAATGAATTAAAAGAAACTGAATAAAGCGACAAAACCTCTCAATATAAATACAAATTCACACGTTGAAAGGTCCATGGGCCTCTCGTTTCTCTGCACACCTCGTGGGCAGAGGCCCTGCTGCCTTTCTTAGGACAATCTTTCCAAGGAGGTCTGTATAGTGAACAGCCTTGGAAGATAAGAGCAAAGGGCGCGTCTGTTTAATCTCCTCTATAATCAAGATGATGTGACCCTCAGAAGCAAAGGCCAGGCACGCTTACTGCCCATTATAAAAGATGTGGATCCCCGAGGCTCAGGTGTCCTCCCTCTGAAGAGCAGGCATCTCTAGGTTCTCTGGGCATCACCCTGGGGGAATTACAGCTCAGAAACTGGCACAAATGCTAAGACTTTGGCAACTGCTATCGATGTGAGTAATAAACTGCCCTTTGTTTCTGACCCGGGACTATAGTGTTTTCTGCCAACACCCATGGAACTGTGAGGGGCTAACTGCTAACCTGGCAAGTGGGGCAAAATCTCAGCCCCTTCACAATTTTTAACAATGCACACAGAATTCACAGTTGTTGTTTTTTTTTTTTTCTATTTTAATGTGGTAAAATATGGATATAACATAAAATTTGCCATTTTAACATCTTTTAAGCATGCAATTCAGCATTACATTTACAAAGTTTTGCAACCATCCCACTATTTACAAAACTTTTCATCATCTCAAACAGAAACTATATAACCATTAAGCAAAAACTTCCTATTCCCCTCCTTCCAGACCCTGCTTACCTCTAAACTACTTTCTTTCTCTATGAATTTGCCTATCCTAGATATTTCACATAAAGGGACCATCATTCAACATTTGTCCTTTTGTGCCTGGTTTATTTCACTCAGCATCATGTTCAAGATTTGTCCATATTGTCGCATATAGCAAAACTTCATCCCTTTGTATGGCTGAATAATATTCCATTGTGTGTATACACCGCATTTTGTTTACCAATTCATCTGACAGCATGCTGTTTTTTACTAGACAGGCATTTCACCCCATGCCCAAATTTGCAAAGCTAAATAAAAATATATATTCCCTATTTCTTTGTTAGTAAACAGAGTGGAATAACCATAGACTCCAAGATCTGAAAGGTACCTTAAGAAACAAAAAATGCAATGTTGGGTCTTTTCCAACAAAATAGATTTGGCTAATAGTAGTAATAGTAGTTAAGATTCATTGTTTTCTATATGGCAGGCATTTTGTTAGGTGTGAACAAATATTTTTGAATTTTATTTTCCCAAGAGTACGCATGGTAGCCATTCCACAGATGAGGAAACAAGGAACTAAGTAAATTACATGGCTCCACAAACTGGTAAATGTTAGAGCCAAAATCTGGGCTCAGACATGGGATCTGCCCTTAACCACCTTTCTTTTCTGCATCCCGCTCTGAGCCACACTCTGGCAGTACAAGGGCATGATCCCTGCCCTTGGGGCTCTTGCTCCCAAGATGAAGATGGTGAACAGGTAGGCAGCTCCAGCAGAATGCCACAGGGCTCCGATGGGGCACGCACAGGGAGGAACCCTGGCTCCCCAGGCATCAGCATTAGCTACCCAGCAGAAGGGACAGTTGGGGTGACTCTTGAAGGACGATTACGAGTAGGACAAGTGAAGAAGGGAAGCAAAGCCTATATTTTTCTGATTTATACATGAGGAAACGGAAGCCTAGACACAAGGCCAAGTCACACAGCTGCTTTTAAACACAGGTTTGCAGCTCGAGGTTGATGAACCTTTTACCAGCACTTGCTGTCCTCAAGGATCATTCCTTACTTCGTATCAGGCAACAGGAATGCTCAGTGTTATCTAGTGTTTATATTGCTATTATCCCCTTTTACTATTTTTTTTAATAGGAAATCATTAGGTGTTTGGCATTCAAGGAAATAATATGGGAATCTAGGGTCCTAAGAGTATCTCATTGCAAAGATGGGCCCAGCACATCACAGAGTACTCAGAGGGTTAACAAATCACTCGGAAATGTAAATGTCATTTTCTGTTAGATTCTACTGAAGTACTTATCATGATTATAGACAAAATTCCAACAAGGTCAACATCAATGTTCCAAAGGCATGAGCAGGTAAGCTAAAGAGAGATCAAATAAATTGTTTAAATATTACTGCACAGGTAGTGCTCACGAATGTCTCTGCAACCAGGCTAACTTTCATTAACATAGTTAGAAACTCTCTGATATGAAGAAAATTACTCTAACTTCAGATATTACTCTAAGGAGCTATTGCTGTAGAATAGAAATGAAGACATGTAGATCAATCTGCTAATGTTCATCTTACTCATATAAAGTGTGCATACAGGAACAGAAAAATTCAAAGAAATCACGCCCAAGAAAATTATTTGAGTCGAGTCGCACCACTTTCTACGTTGTGGATACGGTATGCTCGTATGGATTCTAAGAGAGATTCAGTAGGGCTTGGTAGAACAATACTGAGACTTGGGACTGAAATCATCAGAAGTATATTCACGAAAAGCAAAATAATTACAATATTCCTGGTTGGTCGGGCTGGCTTTTTCCAAAGATGGTAACACAACAACAACAAAAAAGCATGTACTTAGCGTCACTGCTTGGGAAAAAAAATGGAGATGCACACGTTGTGGCCCCTCCGTAGAGCTGTTCATGGTCTGACGGGGGTGAAGGTAACAAGAACCCACAGTTAATTCAATAGCCACAGTACGTCACCCAGCAAACATTTTGTAGCACCTGCTTTGAGCAAAGCACGAATAGGCTGGCAACTAAAGAAATCCAAGTGAGCGGTGGAAGTGAGGGTTGGAAATAATAATAAGAAAAAGTGCCACTAGCTTCCTGCATTTCCAATGCAGCTGTTCTTGGTTCTTACCTGAACCAGAAGTGAGCAGAGGGGTCAGGGTACCAGGACCAAACAGCGACAGCCCAGGATCAGAAACACCGACCCCGACATATCAAGATCACTCAACCTGATCAAATTGAGGCATTTTTTAGGGGTGAAGTAAACTGTATATAGTTCAATAGAATTTGACGAAAAGGGAAACTAATACCTGAGGTTTTTTTAAAAAAGATTTATTTATTTTATTTATCCCCCGCCCCCCTTGTTTGCACTCGCTGTCTGTTCTGTGCCTGCTCATCCTCTTTTTAGAAGGCACCAGGAACAACACAGGACCTCTCATGTAAGATGGAGGTACCCAATCACTTCAACCACATCTGCTCCCTGCTTGTTGTGTCTCTCCTTGTATCTCCTTGTTGTGTCTCCTCATTGCGTCATCTCATTGCGACATCTCGTTGAGACATCTGGGTGTGTCATCCCATTGGGACATTTCATTGCGTTAGCTTGCTACATCAGCCCTTTGTGTCAGCTCGCTGCCTTGCTCATATTCTATAGAAGGCACCAGAAACCGAACCCAGGACCACCCATGTGGGAGGCAGGCACCCAACTGCTTGAGCCACATACACTCCCCTTGAGTTTTTGTCTTTTTTTTTTCTTTTCTTTTCTTTTCTTTTTTCCCCTTGAGTTTTGACTAATTGAAAAACCATCTAAAATTGCACAATTAAATTTTGGGCTGAGGATTTTTCTTACATACTCAGGAGCACCCTTGGATAGTCTATCGATTCAAATAAATCCCAAGTCATGCTACAAATGCTTTTCAATATTTAAGAATAGCTGAGGATAGGGTTTATTCATCCCAAGTTTTAAACCGATGTAAGCATCATTAGGAACATTGCTTTTATCCAGCTGCCACAAAATGTGGCCTCATTAGGGGAGGGTACAAGTTTTGTGGGGCCTGGAACATAAGGTTGAGGTGTCATCTTTAAAGAAAATAAAAATGATAACCTCTTCATATGGACAACAATTTCACAGAGAGAATTTTGTGGACAGACTAGAATTTTATAGAGAGAATTCCATAGAGAGACTTTCAAAGAGACAAGAGAAAGATCAGTTAATCTTTCTTTTGGCATGGTTGATAGAAATCTGTTTAGTTGTTGTTGTTAGTGAGAGTTTAGAAAATGTTTTATCTTTACAACATGTTTTTGGTAAAGTCATATCAAGTTTTAAGACTGTGTCAAATTTGGGGGAACCTCTATCAAATTTCTTATGAGCTATAAGATTTGAAAGAATTTTCTACAGAGTAGCTTCTGGCTCCATACATTTCAAACTCAGTGTCCCTTCTACTACCTACATACTTCCAAATTCAGGTGCCATAGGGCATGCCGGTAGCACAGCGTGACCTCTAGGTCTAAAACCGGGTATCACTGTCAGATGCATCTGTAGCAGGGCCTCTCCTGGAAGCCATTCCCACCCTGGGGCAGCTACTAACAACTAAACATCGAAGTGCCTGTGGAGGATGCAAATACATCCCACTCAACCTAAACTAAGAGTACCCCCAGACCTACTTTCCTTTATGCGATCCTCAAAATGTCCCTATCATTCCGGTACTGCAGACACAAGGAAGGAGTGAGGGAGGGGCAATTAGAGGAGAAACAGACAGTGACAATAACCTATTTTCAAATTCAGCAAAAATGATTACATTGCAAGGACTCAATGAGGGCCACGGAATGGGCTTAAGCCTCATTTATTTCAAGTAAACTGCCTCTGGTCCTTGTCAAAGCTTTTTAATTGCTATGACATTAAGCTTTAGGTGGTTGCAATGGCCATCAGTTAAATCACTTATGTTCTGTAAATCTAATTCTTTTACAACTTAGAAGGCTATGGCTGTGTCTACCAAATGAAACTTCGGTATCATGTACAAATACCTCTGAACACACCATTAGAGATGGTGGGAAATTATCAACACATCAAGGACTGCTAAGCAGCAAAAAAAAAAAAACTAAACAATTATGAACAAAATAGTAGGAGAAGAGAAACTTTGTGGATTGTGCAATTTAGAGACATTCGTTCATTCATTTTACATGAGCATCAACATTGGGAGTACGGGGGAGCTTTACTGATATTCTAGTTTCCATTCTAACTTTTTTAAGGCAAGGGGAGTGATCCCATCACCCCCTTGATTCCAGTTTCTGAAAACCGAGTTATGCTTTTCTACCTTAAGGTTAGAACCGGGATGTTCATACACGCTCTCTAACACGGCACGTCCCCAGTGCATGAAGCATCAAGCCTAGTTTATCTCCTCTGATCACCCTACATCCTAGGGACGTAAATCATGACAACACAACAGTCAAGGAAACAGCTACATGAAATGGTAAAGTGCCATTTTAAACGCTATTCTGACAAGTTTCAGTCCCGCAAAAATAAGGCGGAGAAACGCACGCATTTGAAACTGCAGGTTCAGAATTGTGCCGTGACCAGCAGAATTTGATCAAATGAGTCCGTCTGCTCGCCTTCATGTGAGTGAGCTCACAGGGCCGGGGCTGGGATCCTTGCCGGCCAAGCCCTGAGACTCTCGCTACACCTGTCACGTCCCCTGCTCACAGCTGCCTCATCAGTGACTCTCGGGGTTTTCGTTCCTAAACACTTAAAGCAGCATCCTAAAAAGCAGCACCGGGGACACAAACCTATTCTACATTTCCTCTTTCTTTGGCCGATTTCTGCCTCACGACCTAAAATCAGTATCAAATGGGATGCACTATTCGTGGAAAGGCTTCGAGAAGGTCCTCTGGTTTCTCATTCCACTCCTGAGCTCAGGGGAGCCTATTTCCTAAGAAAGGTAAGCAGCCCAAGCCAGCGCTCCACGCTTAGAGGCGCAGTCCTCTCTCACACGTCTCCACAGCCCGCACGTGGCACCTGAGATGGAGTCACCAAAACACGCTCAGCAGTCGCAAACAGTCCTACCCCTCAGCGCCTCTGCCAAAACCTCTCAGAGGGAAACAGCAGCACACGTCAGCCCTTCCCTGGGGATGGGTTTCACCGCTTCGGTGACCGCACCTAAGGGAAAGAAACAACAGGCTCCTGAAAGTAAAGCGGCCTCTGCCAGGCAAAGCGGCTCTGCCCTGGCCGGAGCCGAAGCAGGCCGCAGTGCAGCCGGGGGAAGCCAAGGAGGCACTGGCGCTGGCCCTGCGACTGACCTATCCCTGCACCTTCTGTGATGGTTTCTCCTCGAGGAAACACAGCGAGTCTGAGCATCTATGAGAGGTAAAATATGGAATGCCACAGACACAAAGAGATGAGAAACAGCCCTACTTCCCCAAGGTTGTAGGACGTTACATCGGTAACATACATCTCCTCCAAAGGTTTAGCAGAGATGTATTTAATTACGTTGTATAAGATACATATAATAAATCATACATAAATGAAATTCAATAGAGAGAGGCAGAAAGAGAGCAATGCACACACATATACAAACATATAATAAATTCTATTAGAAATGTAGGAAGAGTGCAATATACACATACACAAACACAGACGTGCGTTGCTAAGTAGTTTATTTTTTGGCAGCACATTTTTTCTTACTAATCATACTCTTTATTGCTGGAGGACCTTATTCTTCTCCTCGACAGCTAATTACCACTTGTCCTTCAATACTCTCTTATTTAAGCACACATTACATATTTGACATCTGTGTTGCTACATAGAAAATTAATTGGAAGAATGATGTATGTACTGGCTATTTCATCCCCCCCCCCCATTAAAAATACTTTAATCCTGAAATTTAAAGCTGTATGCATTGTGCATATAGCCTGGAGAAATATGAAGGCAGAATGTGTGAGCATTAAATTCCTTGCTCTGCATCACTTATGCTCACTTGAGGATATTTTGTCTAGTGAAAGTAATGATATCTTTTACAGGGCACTTCTCATTTGGTGCATCTAGTGTGTTGCCTTTAGAGTCTACGAGTCAAGATCTGTGTGTGCTATGAAGCACACCAATTCTGTCAACGAACATTAAATACAACCCTCCTTTTACCCAGTGCATTATTTTGGAAGGTGTCTTATCACTCAAATGTGAACCACTCAGGAAAAGAACAAAAAGAAATTAAATCTGAGAAATAACGTATCTTTAAAAGGTGCTGAATCTTCATAATATTATCCACTATCCCACCAAACAAAAGTCTATCCAAGACTGCATTACAGAACATTTAGCTTCTGTATTAGCAGAAATATCTCTTTTATTTCTGGTTTTATTTCTTTAAAATAGGATCATCAAAGTTCACCTGCCCCACTATAAATCTTTTCTCATGAAGTTGTCAAGAAGGAACTCTGCAAACTAACTTAATAGGAAAAGTTACTCTGTTGCTACATTCTTGTAAGATTTCCTCACTGATAAGTTAGGGAAATCAACATTTAAGACTGCTTTACAAGGAAGCTACAATGACCCTCCTGCTGTGCTCCTCTCCAAAGCTTTAAGTGCTCAGTCAGGGCAGGAGAACTCTTAAATAGACCTGTCATGGGTTAGAGCAGCCAGGCTCTTTTCATGCTTGGTTCTCCCCTCCCCTTTGCCAGAGCAGTCAGTTTCAAGCATGACCTGGGTATTTGAACATCTTGCCTAACTCCTGAATAAATAAGGAAACTAGTTTTTGAAGATATGAGAAGCAACAATTGTGGGGTTCTCTCTGTGAATTTTTATAATTCCACTTGCAGATAGTAGCAACACCATAAAATGACAGGACAAGACAAGTAACATGGAATCACTGTCCCTTGCAATCAACACGGTCTCTAGATTTCTTCTCCTACCTAAGGAATTATCACTTCATAGTTATCTAGAAGATAAATCTGTAATCATCTGATATTTTGATCTTAAGAAAGAGTAGTTTATGATGATGATCAGGATGAACAACACCCATCCCAAAAAACCAAGAATATCTACAACTGCGATCAAGACAGCCCCATCCATCCGCCCCATGGGATCCAAGCCCCCTCTCAATCAGAAACAGAGTGGGCATCACCACCCAAAAATCCTCAAGACTGAGGAATGAACAAGCATAAGGGGGGGGATGCAACTATGGACTAAAGCAGACTTAGGATTATTCTGGCAGTGGAAGAACTTGTAACACTGATACAAAGGCAGTGGCCACCACAGGTTCTGAAGGGAGGGAGTGGGAAGAACAGGTGTAGCATGGGGCATTTTGGGGACACTGAAATTGTTCTGAGCAACTTTGCAATGACAGATACAAGCCATTATACATTTTTTCAAAACCTATAAAAATACGCAGCACAAAGTGTAAACTGTAAACTAAACTATTGACCATGGTTAGCAGCAACGGTTCACAATGTGTTCAACAACTGTAACAATGTTCCACACTAATGAAAGATGTTGTTAACGGGGAAGAGTGTGGGAGGGGGAGGGGCGGGGTATACAGGAATCCCCTATATTTTCCATCTATAATTTATGTAATATAAAACTTCTTTAAAAGTAAAATAAAAATGTAAAAAAGAGAAAGAGTAGTTTGAAAACTGCTAAACCTTTTTATTTCTTAGCATAATTTCTGCCACCTGGACACCCAAAAACCCCATGGACAGACACACAGAAACACACAGACACATTCACCTCATCCTGCCATTAATCCCTAATCTACTCATCAGCCCAACTGCCAGACAATTAACTGAATTACTTTTTTTTATATTTTACAGTCACAGACATAAAGGTAGTTATACAAAGTGGTTTACAGTTTAAATTTAGAAAAGACTAAAATATAGTTTAGGTTCTTTCTTATTCATCTGCTCAGGTTTCTTCCTTGTAATTAAAATTGTGGATCCAACCTATAATTCAGTCAAAATTTTGAAAGTGGCTGATACTCATTACCAGGTTGGCTTATCTAACATGACATATATTACAGAGATCAGCACTTATGGTTTTTAAATCACCAGTTTTTTCCATTCAAAATAATCAGTGCTGAGCTTCATATTCTCCAGCTTCCCATTCTCAAAAGGCTTTTTTCTTTCTTTCTAATAAAACAAGCTGTTCCTTCCTTTCTCCACATGTCACAAGCTAAAAAGGAACCCAACACTGTAGTGCATGTATCTGGAAATGGAATTTCATTAACTGCCACAAGTGACCCACAGGCTGAATCAATTAACCATGACAGGCAAAATCCCCACCCGTCCAGTAAACATTGCTGAAGCTACAGGATTGCTTCAAAATAATGAACAGACCCTCCCCAGCAGGCCAAAGACTCAACAAGCCAAGAGGTCTGACTCCTGTGAAGACTGTCCTTTGTATTCACACCGAAGTCCCCAAGCGTTAGCTTCCGGAACCACCGCACTGGGGACAGGGCTGTACCCCTGCGTGTGCCTGCTGGGAACAGTGCCTGGAGGACAGGAGCGCGAGGACGCCCTGGCCCGGGGGCGCAGCCAGCGCCCTGCGCTGGGCGGGAACGAGGGCTGATTTGGAGAGGCCCCCAAGGTGCCCCTCAGCCCGCACCCACCCGCATCACGGCACCTTCACACTGTAACTTCCACACACGTTCTGGCTGACAGAACTTGGATATATGTGCATGTTAACGTTCACTGAAAAGCTACCACTCCCAAAACAGCATTACTCTTTTTTTTTTTTTTTTTCAAAATGACAATGTCTCTTCAAATATTTCAGCACATTCTCACCCCTAAATAGTGGCAAGTTTAAGTTAAAGAAACTGAATTTCAAAAGAACTTGCAGAACTTTACCAAATTTCTGTTCCAATTCCAAATCTATTTAAATGTATTTATATTCCTAATATTTTAAAAAGAGTTTCAAGGTGTTTATTTCTAGCAGCCTGAGAAACAGAGCTGGAAGAGGGTCAGCTATAAACTGAGTAGAAATGCTATGTTCAAATATTCTGTAGCAGCACCAAAGCAATAGTACTAATCGTGCAAGGAGGGCAGTTGCTATGTGTTACGCTTCCTTCCTGGTGTTTGACAAGATTCTTTTTTTCATCTAAATCTCTGAACAAATCTATGAAGGAGATACTTTGAATTACCCACTTGCTCAAGGTCACACACAAAGTTAGGTGCAAAACCATCATTCTAATTCTGACACGAGTCTTTGCTCTTGAGACAGATTGAGCTCCAAAAGGAAAACAGAAAAGAATGAGCTAGAGACAAAAATTGAATTTTCATTGTATTGTTAATTTTTTTTAAGTTTAATGTAAGTACTTAAGTTGCTATGGGTGAGGAAGTTAAGCATATAAATCCTTACTTTTCAATATTTAGGACAACGTAAAGTTTTTAATAGTATTTGAAAAAGATGACAAGGAAAGGGGACTGAGCTGTTACTTTACAAAGAATAAATACAATACAATGTATTTGGGTCTCTGTGTGCATGCAACAGCTATCAAAATTCAAGGACAATTCATAGCTTTGTATAATTGTGTTGTGTTGTCTTTATTTTACAGAGTGAAATAGTTTAATTCAGAGATGTTTACCGCCTTTAACAAAGAGCTACAATGTTAAATTTTGTGTTCCTGGATGAGTCTTTATCCTCTTGTATTACCTCCCACCACTGTTCCTGGAGTAATCGATTGAAAGACTGGCCTGAGGCACTTTGACTCTCAACATCCCTGTAATATGAAAGGGTGTTTAGTAATTGACAAAGTCTCTTCTTTGAAGTTCTAACCCTAACTTCAAATGTCAAAATAAGTAAAAAAAAAAATTTTTAAAGGTCAGAACTAAGGCTGAAGAAGGAAGGCATATACAAATTATCTCTCATCATTGGTAACCAGCCCGGTGAGAATCTTTTTCTTTTTTCCTTTTTAAGTGGAAGTGCTTATACCTGGGTACATTAAAAAGCTTTAGAGCCTATAACCTATCCAAGCAGGGGTTTACATTTTACAAATCATTGACTATAGTTTAAAAGATTTAAAATCTTCTACACAGCAAGCACCTTCAAATCTCCACAGAAAAGAGGCTATCTAAATTCAAAATAAACTAATACTAGTCTGTATACGCAGCAGCACTTTTGATTTTCCTCATATGCCTTTCCAACGGGATCCTGGAAATGAATTCATTTAATAAATTAATTTTTAGAAAAAGAAAATTAATTTATCCCTAGTGGATGCCATTATTTCCTCTATGTCAACTTAATGCTCCCAAAGATCTGCAACAAAGGTTTATTTTAGTGACAAAGGGGCATCTGATGTGATCTGAGGCTCATCACCTTAGCCTGCCTTGACGCCAGGACCTCTCGCCTGCTCTTCGCGTGGCAGTTGATTTGCCAAGACTAAAGCAGGCATCGCCACCCTTTATTTTCCCAAGACAATCTCAGAGTTAAGTAAAATTCTACAGGCATTGTCTTTAACAAGAAATGCTGGAACTTGAGTACCTGGGAACAAAGTGAAACACGGCTATCGTCAAAAATTCAAAACTTATTTTAAGAAAAACTTTTCAAAAGCTACACTGTTATAGCTTTAAAGGCTGACAGAATTCTGAGACTGAAATCCTGCCCGTGGTAACTTCTGGGTCCAGAAGGACAGAAAGACACATCAGAAAGGGAAAAACCTGAGGAAAGACTGGGAAAGACCCTATCTGTAAGGAATCAAGTATACTGGAATTCAACTCAATCTGCATTAACTATACGCTTTAGCTAGTTACAGGAAGCCTTAAAAATGGTGTTAAATGCACCATCTGGAATCTTGTAAAATGATCTTTTACCTGATGGTTAGTGGCAATTTATTACTAAACACAAGAGAGATGTGTAAGCTATTTTGGACTCAAATAGGACATTATCATTGTAATAAGACCAATATTCACTAAGCAACATATCCACGAAGTAGTAAAACAGACCACTGAATTGTGGTAAAGATCCTATGGCATTATGGATTCCAATCTGTGAACCAAGAGACTTCTGTTCATCTCTCCCCACTAACTTTCTGTTTTCCAGGAAGCCACCTAGTAGTTCTTCCAAAACAGTAAGCTTTCTTCAACTTTCAAACTTTGCTTCTTAAAAGTTTATTGTCTATTCATATAGGTGAAAATCCCTGAGTAACTGACAATCTACACACCACCAGCTTTAGAATTCATTGCTGGGAGGTTCAAGTACTCATTTTTCTTTCTTTCTGCTATACTGCCTTGTCTCTTTGCATATTTTATATATGCTTACCTTGGCTTAAATTCAATCTGCATTTATCTAGAATGTTGGCCTATGTCTTTCAAATGATCCTTGCACAGTTTTATAGAGAAAATGTTTCTACTCTGCCACTGCCACCATAAAATCCTAGGAGTAACGAGAACTCCAGGTACTGTCTGTCACCATTCTGCCACGTGGAACACCCGGGGACAAGAGCCCTGCAAACTGTGCTTCCTGGTTTGCCTCCAAATGAGTACATGAAGTCACCAAGGATTCTGACACTCTCATGCCAATATTAGTTATTGAAAACATTATTCCACTCAGGAAGGCAATTTAATTCTCCCAGATCTGTTCAACTTTGTACTGAAATAACATGACAGCTGTCTTAAAAACTTGGACAAAATTCTACTTCTTAAAGTGTCTACATTTAGACTATTCACTGAAAACATCAATCTCAGTGAATATGCCTTATAATGACTATGGATATATCTTATCTATAGTTATCCATCATACATATAATATATATGTATAATAACCATGAAAACCATGAATTATGCACATTCCACATCTCCACATTCAAGCAAAAGAGCAGGGGCCAAAATAACACTGTAGAAAGTTTCCAGCAATCCTAGAACAATTAGCTGGTTAACAAAATATTGTTATAAAACAAAGCCAGAGAAGTATTCCAAATTCTACAGTCCCTAATTATAGTTTCTAATAGTGTATAGCTCTAAACAAAAACATTTATTTCTGCAATTCTTCTTTTTCTGTTATTTTATAAACCAGTGTGTGTCAAGCATACGTACACTTGAGCTGTGCAGGGTAGAAATTACAGAAAGATGCATTTTCCTGTCTCTGGCTGCAAGAAGTCAATAAGCCATGCAGATATGAGGGATAAAATGACTACGACAAAAGCCGATTTTAACACACTGAAATGTTTTTATTCATTGCTGTTCTTTGGACAATATACATCAGCTTGGTCAGATTTGGTAAAACAAGAAGGAAAATTAACTTTTACTACAAATTATATACATACAAATATTCATGTTAACATACATAAACACATTCATAAGGTCTTTATAAAAATCTCAATAATGTTAACATAATAGCTATTTTTCTCCAAGTCTCTTTGTTATTTCAGTTACAGAAAACAATATTAAAATACAGCTAGATAGAAAGTTCCCATATTTTTGGCCTAATGGTATTTCTCCATTGTATGTATACATTTCCATTCTCCCCCCTCCAACACACACATCCATCTATTCACATACATCCTCCATAAGGCAATTGTGATTAAAAGAAGATAAGATAAAATGAAAACATGTGGATGCTTATCTGAATCTAGCATCATTTTAGGTTTATTCATGAATATCTTGATTTCTTGGACCACTGAATCTATCTTCAAAGACCCAGGGGGAATAGTTTTATGCAAGTACTTTTCACTATAATTTGTACTAGAGGCACTTTGTAAGTAAGCACATGGAGAATGTTTTCAAAGAATTTCAAGGTGTTGTTTCTTTTATGCACAAAACATGGGGAAAACATCTCTAAAACAGAGCAAATAGGGATAGGACATCTTGAACTTGGAAAAAAAATAACGCTAAGCATTACAAGGTCTCAGGCCACTGAGAAAGTTATGAGAATTCCCTCAGGGTAATCAGAAAAGAGCTGTTGCCAACATTCCCAAGAGTTTTAAAGTGGCTGACTGTTTAAGTTGTAGCTCACAGAAAATGGTAGAGAAAAATGAACTGCCAAGAATATTAATATTGAAAGTAAAGAGAGAATGTAATCACTGATGCCCAGAATCAGTCTCCTAACATGAATGGTTAACTAGGGACAGAGTCCAGTGTGCCACAATGGGGCAACCAAAAGCCATTATTCAAAAACAGCTGAAGATAGCAGCCCGCAGAGTGAGGACAATGACTGCACGGTATTCAAGGAGGAAAAACAACAACAACAATAAAACTAATTTTCTAAAACCAACGCACACTGCATTGCACCAAATCAAAGAGCACACCAAGACTCACTGCGAACCAGAGGCCCTAAAGTAAAGAACATACATAATATAAGATAAGGCTCGCATAAGGGGCCATATTTGTAACTAGAGTAATTAGAGAAAGGCTACCATAAAATTTTGAGTGCAAGAGAAAATATATACTGAAGAGAAGGAAGGGTCTAAAACTATTTAATCCCAGGTGAACTCTATGCCACATACAATTTTTTAAATATCACAAAAATGAGCGAAATCTACATACAGCTAATATAAAGAAGATATTCCTTCAAATGACTGATTTGTCTTAGCCAAAAGATAGTAAAGAGAATTTGAGAAATTAATTGGAAGAGCTGCTCACAGGAAGTCAAGAAGCACACATTTATTTGCCCACAGAAGGATGTCAACTAAAACACATTATATGTATATACATACAATGAAATATTACTCAGCTGTTAAAAGGAAAGAAGTTCTGACACATGCTACAAACATGAAGGAAACTTGAAGACATCTTATTTAGTGAACTAATAAGCCAGACAGAAAAGGGTAAATATTGTATGATCTCATTACATAAAATAACTGGGATATGAAAATTCATAGGGTCAGAAAGTAGATTACAGTTTGGTGGAGGTGGGCCTGAGAGCAGGGAATGGGTAGTCAGTGCTTAATGGAAGCAATTTATGCTTGGGGTGATAGAAAAGTTTTGATAACGGATAGTGGTGAAGCTAAATATGTGAATGTAATTAATGCCACTGAATCATATGCTTGAAAGTGATTCAAATGGGAAATTTTATGTTTGTATATATGTTACCACAATATTTTTTAAAAAACATACACACACACACACCTGCCCCTAATATGAGTGAGAGTTTTCTTACTCACTGGGGAAAGGAACTCCAGTTATATTGTACGAGGTCTTATAAACAAGAGGAAGGTCATATGAAGCCCAGTATTTCCTTAATATAGCAGACTTCATATTAAGATGCTTAATTGAGTTATAATTATTAGAGGTATTCCAGTATGATTCCTATCATCTTAGAATGTTTGAACCATTTTTCATAACATTTGTTAAGTGACTGTGATTCCAGCACTGCTCAGTAACATCCCATGTAAGCAAGGAATATCCTATCCTTCCTGCTCTACTGTATTTGTTCTAATTCCAACCTACTCTCAAAGGGAGGGGATTACACGCCTCCCAGAAGGCAGTGATCTTGAGAGCAAACATCTGAGAGGCTGCCCACCATAACAGGTAAATTTAAAACACAGAAAATTCTATCAACCTTTTTTTTAAACATTTGCCAAAAACATCAATCATTCAATTTTATCAATGTTCCACTATGATGTAATATTAAGACTATAGAATAAATTGAGCTCTAAGGTTCTTTCCAACTCTAATATACTGAGAATCTATGAGACTATGGCATTTACCAGAAAAAAAAATCTATGTCAAAATATATAAATGTCTTAAGAAAGGTATGATTAAGTTCAGGGGTTGAAAGGAGAGAATAACACATAATATAAGGGAGAGTCAAAGAATGAGGTTTTGACAGGTGGATTTTGGAGTAAAGGGAATTTCAGGTGAAAGAGACAGCAAAAAAGGAAGGCATGGAGGTAAGAAAGTCTTATGTCATTTTAAAGAAACTGAAAATGGCCTTGGTTCTAAAATATAGACTATTTGGGGTAAGGAAATCTGTAGAATGAAGCTTAAGTAGAAGATTGGGTTGGAGCAGAGAGGACCATGAATTCCAAACCAGGAGACTGAACTAAATTAAGCAAAGAGGAGCCACAGAAGGTTTCTGAGTAAAGAAAGAACATCTACAGAGCTGTGATTTAGAAATACAAGTTTCATAGCCATAAGATAAACTCCGGGCTAGAACCCTAGAGGTAGAGTGAGTAGTCTGGCTGCCAAGTGGCCTGAAGGAGGGTTGCAGCTGCTGGGAGAGGAAGGAGAGCACATTCTATAGCACTGGTATTCTGCAGACCTCTCTCTTTGGCCATGTTCTCTACTTATTCCCTATTTTAACTCAAATCTCCCTCCTGGCCCATATTTCTCATCTCAACTCAAATGAATAATAGGCATAGTAAATTAGCATGTCTCCCAATGAACTCCTCCTCCTCCTCTGGAGCCTGCTCTCCTCTTCGTTCCTTCTGCTATCTCAGTGCACCAGGCAGTCTAGATCCCCAGGCTCCTTCACCCACCATTCAGTCAGATGAGCCACCATCACTGCTGAGTCCACCTCCTAGCCTCCATTCCCAGGGTCCCTGGCTTACTTCGGTTCCTCACAACACTTGCTAACATGACAAAAAGATAACTGAATGACCCTCTACTCCAATCAGTACTTTGGTTCTGAAAAAAAATCCTAGAAGAAATTTGATGAGTCTGGAAGAACCAAAAATGACCTTAGATCAGGGGTTCTTAACAAGGGGTCCATGAGCTTAAACTGAAATTCAAAAAAACATTATTCTTGTGGGGATGTGTTGATGAGGATGTGATATATTTATTAAATAATACACAGTGTAGTGTGGACTTAGTAAGGGGTCCGTGGTTTTTGCCACGGACAAAGGGCTCCATGGAACAAAAAAGGTTAAGAACCCCTGCCTTAGATTTTCCACCAGGCTGGTAAAATGGTGGTCTGGGAGTTAATGGTTATATTATTATGAGTAATGATGTTATTATGTCACTTATGTCAACAGTCTCAAGCACATGAGACTGTGTATTTGACATTTACCACAGTGTACATGGGGCCTCTCAAATCCTCTGAACATGCGTAATTGTAACAAAGAGAGATGCCAAGCCTTGGAACTGACACAGTATGTTTTGTGACAGTGACTGTGATTCTGTTGGACACTTGGAGTACAGAGATGGGGGTCATGTATTACATGTGAAATATCAGTGAGTTGTGATGAAAATAAGTTCTGCTTTAAATTCCCTAAGCAGATAAAGGGTGAACTAGCAGAAGGAAGGCAAGGAGACATAGTCTTATTGGATTTGACTAAAGAGATTCACCTTTCTGTGAGTCCTAGAAGAATAGCTAGAAAATGGAGTAGCAAGGAAAGACATTTCTGAGATCTCCACCTCAGACTCCAAATTTCTTTAAAAAAAGAAAAACAGAATGTGAAACAAAACAAAATTGGGACTCTTCCTGAAAAGGGATGGGTTCTCCCGAAGGAACTTTAGAATCAGAACGTGTACATCTGACTGGTTTAGAACAGGTCTTGGCAAGTGGGAACTAAGAATCATACGCTGCTTAAGGCATAGTCTGACTGAGCTCCACACCCATCCAAACTTCTCCTGAAGCTGGAGTTGTGGAGGTGGGGGACTGCCACCGCCAAGGAGCCAGGGGCACCGGGCATAGGCTGGGTGATGCTGCACCACCAACTGCATCCTAGAGATAAAGAGCACAGCAGGTTAAAGTTCGCAGTGCGCTTAGAAAGCCAGCAGCAAAGGGACCCCAAGAGGACAGCGGGGCAACCGTCCCTTAGAGCCTTGTAGAGTCGGTGATTTGGAGAACAGACCATACCCCAAAAGGAGATCAGAGAGAGAACTGTGCCCAGCCTCAGAGAGGGAGACGGCTCAGACTTCCCTAAGAACCTAATGCAATGCAGTTAGTCACTCCTGTGCTGCTTTGCTTGTGGAGAAGCCAAATATGCATGGTACCTAGGCATCGCCTACGAGAAGAACCCACAACCAGCAAGGACAGAGCTACAGAAGGTCTGGAGGGGCAATGCTCAGGAAACTTCAGGGGGCGCAGAGAGGGGGCGTCCCCCACTCATGTCTAGGAGAGCCAAAACCCAGGGAGGGGAAAGAAAGGGACCAAAACATCCTCTTGGAGAAAGACCCTGCGTGGGAAGGAGGTCAGGCAACGGGAGCTGCCCTTCCACTTTACCTCTTAACGTGACCAAATGACGAAAGGTACCCAGTTCTCCGCCTGTAGGGCCGGGAGCCTGAGGGAAAGGCATGAATTATGAGGAAGAAGAGAACAGAGCTGGAGATACTGTCAGCCTGTGTTATCACCACAAATTACATTATGTCCTCCATCTTCTTCCAAAGACCAGTGCTCATTATCAGATTCCAGGACTGATGAAGAGGGCAGCAACTCACAAAACTGTGCTCAGCTTCCTTACAGGTTCCACTGCAGTCAGAGCACTCCTGGGAAACTGCATGCTCAGAAACTCTTGGTCTTCTAAGAGCTCCTGTTACAGGTATAAACACCTGATCTGCTGCATTGCCTCAAGAGTTGCATGTAAGGGAGTTTTGAATGTTAATTAACATTTATTGAAAACTTATGATCAGCTCATTAAGTAATTGCTGTATATATTTACAAAGGAAATCAAAAGACTTTTATGTTTGCCTTCAAAGACAAACAAATAAGGTCATACTTTTGTCCATGAGAAAATAATCCTCAAAATAATTTATTTGGAATATATTTTTATACCATGGTGTATTTACATATTCATATTAGCATGTGTGATGTTCTGGAAATCTACAATAACTAAAATGAATGAATGAATGAATAGCAAAGAACAAAGTAGGAACTTTCTTTCTAACCCCCACATATATTATCTCCTGAATTCTAGAATCGCCAAATTGGCAGATATAGCTCTATTATACAAGAACTTTGTCATTCACAAATCACAATTCTATTGAGAGTCTGCCGTTTCCTGAGTTTTAATTGCACACCGTGAGTTTCCAGTTCTCACTAAAGTTCAATAGTTGAATTGACAATACTGATTCCATTTACTGAGGGGTAATGAGGCATTGTGCTGAGCACTTTAAAATTTGTCTTTATGACACCTCGGTTTATGCTATATTCATCCTTACAACCAATTCCAGAAGATAGCTTCATAACCCCACCTCAGATGGAGAAGCTGTAGCTTGAGGAGACCGTCCAGGTGGCGGGGAGCGGCTTAACCATAGGCCTGCCTGCTTCCAAAGCCCACATCTGCAATTCAGGTGCTACACCTTGTCCCCACTATCTCTAGGACTCTAAATGCACGTTTCAAATGTTTGCCTCAGTAAACTTCAAAACTATGAGTGTTAATAAAATATCTACTGCATGGCAGAACTAACCTCTTTTTTAGAAAAGAGGGTTTGAGCTGTCCTCTTTTCTAAAATTGCAATTTTTATAGTGTACAACTGTCCTGGGGCAGGAAAATTCAACTTTCTTATTAAGTGCAAACGCTGTGAAAGGACTTCCACACGTCATCTTATCTCAACTTCAGCAGCATCCTCTGAAGGAAATGAAGGGAGGAAACCGAAGCTTAGGAAGATTTAGGTGTTTAGCCAAAATAGCGTACCCCTTGAGGACACAGACCGTGCTCTAGTCATTTATATGTTTGCATGCATTTTTACATTTTTATAAATGGAAGCTGTTTCGATAAATACTGGGTATTAAATGGATCAAGTGGGAGAATTTAGAGCTGGCAAAGAGTGTCCTTCTTGTCTACAACTGTATATTTAGGTGATCAACAGATGCTTGCTTAATGAAGAAAGGGCCACGGTAAGACAGCAAATCTCACTCTCTTTCCAGCACACCCCTTTACACTGTGACCTCCTCTGTGTTTACAGCATCATACCTGGCATACAGCTGCACTCGATAAATGCGGAGTGACAGTGGAATACTTACTGAAATTTAAAAAAAGAAGAAAGAAAAAAACAAAACACTTAACTTTCCAAAACAGCTACACGCGTCATCAACGGCAAATAGATGATCAGGTCAAAAACAACAATGTTGCAGATAAAATCAAATGCAACTAAAAATCAGAGAAACCGAAATGTCTACCTATGGACAATTAAGTGTGGAGTGTAGACAGGCATTACCATGGCAGAAACTCATAAATACACACATAGCATGGCATAGGCCAAAAGAGACACATGTAAGTATTATTAGGTTCTTCAGGAATCCTGGTCCCATAGCATTTAATACCTTAAAAGTATAAGGTCAGAGCAGTGAATTGATCAGCAATCAATGTGAAAAGCAATGCTGTTAAATACACAGTGAAACTGAATTCACACATTCCCTTCCCTTTGGGGTGTAATTTTTTTTTTTTTTTCCAAATATAAACTGCAGAGAGCAGTAAAATGCTATCACTATAGATTGGGTGTTCTACTTAACAAAAATGGTCATATTCTTATTTTCTTCTTCCTTGGGGAGTCTTCATCTCAAGAAAACTTTTTAAATAGAAACAACTTGCTTTTCAGCAGAGCCTGATTATCAATTTGCACCTCTGGCAAAGGAAGGGCTAGAATTCTATTGTTTTGCTAATTGTCAATTTGCATCTTTGAAAGGTGTTGCATTTTCTCTTCTTCTAGCAGGTTAAGACTAATTCTGTGTGTTAATAAATATTGTAAACACTTTCCCCAGATATGTAGTTCGCTAAAAAGTATGTTATTATTGTTATTCTCCATTTTGCTCTACTTAATTACACATTAGGTTTTAATGTTAATTCCACTGAAACTTGTTGAGCTCTTACTTAAAAATTTGGTCTTCAGAAAAAACTTTTATTTGTCTAGTAAATATTTAGACAAAATGCTTTTAAAGTACCAGTTATTGATGGACATAAAAAAGTTGCAAATCAGTCAAGTCAAAATTTCACAAGGAGACCTATGATTACTGCTTTGAGTAGATTATTTGAAAAGATGCCTTCCTTTCTTTTCTTCTGGTATATTTATAGCACAATAATTGAAAAACGAAAAGCAAAAGTCCATTTTACAAAGTAGCAGAAAAATGGAAATACAAGCTGGAAAAAAAATATTTTAGGAAAAGGGACAAAAACGATAAATATTATTCCCTGCACTCCTGTTTACAAGTAGCGACTTGGTGAATTAAACATTCTTAACGTGCCCTATCAGTCCTAGTTCCAGTACCTGATTCAGAAGGATAAGATCTTTTTGATATGCTTGTCAAAGCAGGTATTTTTAATCCACTGCAACATTTCCCCTATCTGACTGCTATATACAAAATACCAAGTCAACTATTATACAGTAACTCAACACTTTTGAGCTTAGGGCAAGGTGGAGTTTAAAAAGGTCCAAGTGAGGTGTGGGAGGTGGGGAACATGGGAATCCCTGTAATTTCTGTGTAATATCTAGGTAATCTAAGCACCTTAAAATATATATATATATATATATAAAATAACATTTATGTAAGCAAATGCATATAGATGCATATATATTTATATATCATTTTACAAATATTGGTATGTATTGTGAAAAATTTGATTTTTACCCACAATAAATAAATAAATAAAAATAAAAAGGTCCAAGTGATCACTTCCCATTAGATCCAAATGAGGATGTTTAAAGGCTATTTATAATGTTAAAATAATAGCTTCACATATGATAACTTTTAAATAAATTTATTTATCTCCTACCTCTTTCCCAAAAGGAAATCTCAATTTGTGTTACTTTGGTTCTCAAGTGCAAAATCATAGATAACAATATCTACCTATCTACCTACCTATCTATAAATAACAAAAATCATACACTTAAAACATCTAAGTACTTTGTAAAATATGAACACCGCATGTGTTATTATTTGCTGCCTCTAGTTTTGTTCCTAAACCATGTCTTCATTCCAAGAAGAAGCATCCAGTTATTGTTGTACCTTTAAACTATAAATATTTCAAAGCTTTTAATACCATGAAAGGGAAATTTCTTTAATGCTTAAATCAAATTCATCGATTCAGCCTATCCCCACACCTCATGTATATTCGTGTCATATACACACACACACACATTTTATGCATGAACGTTGTATAAAGCCTCTTGATATTGTTACACATCCCTTTTGATGAAATCTCTGATATTGGTCAAACTAAATCTATTTGGGGGGAGGGGGACCTAGAAAAAAATGAAGAGAGTAATTGGGAGAAGTCAATGGGTAAGAGAACAGGGAAACAGACAAGTCTTGAGGCATGGTCACTAATAGCATAAGTGGTTTAAAAAACTAAGCTATAATGGAATTTCAGTGCTTTATTTTTTCTCCCCTCCCTTTTTTCTTTTAACTTTAAAAACTATACTTCCCTATTTTACAATGGTTCTGAGCCTGCAGACATCCATTATTGTATTTCATGAGATATTTATTCAGTAGTTAGTATGTGCTAAATTTCTGAACAAATTTTGGAAAAAATAATGAGTTTACAAGTGCTATATTATAGGAATATATTTGAACATAAAATTATACAAATGAATTTATAGTTTCAGTCAAAAACTGATGTTTCTAGGTCAAAATAAATATAATTTAGTCAACGACCACCAGAAAATAGCTTTGAACATTTTAAGTGAGTTGACTGGTATTATTTGCAGGTCAGCCTGTTAGTAGAAATGGTGAAGCAGAGGTCCATATTTCTCGATCTCTTGACATCATTTAATCCTGCCAAAAGGCAGAGGAGGTTCCCAGCCAATATCTAGCCTCTCAGAATCAGTGCTTTCATTAAGTCTCTTTTGATAATAAATAAAGCTGTGATTAAGATATGAAGTCTGCAAGGTCCCTTTAAAATACACCAAAAAAGAAATATGTGCTTTGGTTTAACAAATTGTGAAGGTCATAAGCTGTACCCAAAATAAACAACAAGACAAACCAAAGCAACATGTAACTTATTATATCAAAATTCCTTTAAAACAATTGATACAAATTCTATATAAATCTCAAAGAAATTGGCACTTCAGAAAAAGTTAAGTACTTTGATTTATTTAATGAAGAAAATGAAAAATAACTATTGTGTTCAACTTACAATGCAACCAGAAGTAGCTAGTTTTTCCAGTCCCATTGATGGCAGATTCATGGGAATTGGAGTTAAATAAAAATTTAAAGGATATAAGTAATATGTGCAGAAACTTTCTGAGGTTTCTGTTAAGTTTTTTATCTCAACTTTTCCATCTCTGGGCCCTATGAGCACGTCATTGTCATATCAAGACCCTGTAAGAATGACGCAGCAATCCCACTTCTAGGTACATACCCATATCTCCAATTAATTCCTAATACAATCCCTGGCACATAGTAGCTACTGAGTAAATATTTCTTGAATGAATGACTATTCATTATCTCTAATCAGCCAGTCATAGAATGCTTATGAATCTGTTAGAATGTAGGAAAAAATTTTAATTTACATGGTGCTTATTTTCCCAAGGCAAATACTATTTTAATTGAAAATTATCAAATAATCAAATTTAGAGAAACTTCTCAAAATAACCTAGCATCCCTATATAACATGTAGGTTCTTCCA
Organism: Tolypeutes matacus; assembly: GCA_026826555.1. Classification (NCBI taxonomy): domain Eukaryota; kingdom Metazoa; phylum Chordata; class Mammalia; order Cingulata; family Chlamyphoridae; genus Tolypeutes; species Tolypeutes matacus. The sequence continues at coordinate 1,615,323 of JAKSZT010054548.1, forward strand.
TCTTAAGGACTTCTGTAACTTTCTTAAAGGTCACACTGCTTGCAAATGTATAGTATTCTAGTACTCTCCTATACCACTTTTCCCTTCAAAACCTTCCAGTGGTTCTACTTTTTGGCACATCATTTCAACTCTTCTAAAAATCAACAGTCAGCATCATCCAATGCTTTTTTGTCCATCTGATTCCATGCTTTCTCTTTTAAATAACCCTCCAATTTGCATCTGCAGTACATTGCGGCCCCGATGCAAAATTCCCGATGCAAAATTCCCGATGCAAAATTCCCGAGGTGAGAGCTGTGATCACTAGAAGTTACCTGTTCAGTGGGCTTTCTCACGTCTGGCCAGTTCTCCTGCTGCTCCTTCTGCCTTCAAGGGTCCCAGATGCGTCTGACAAGCCCCTGTCCAGCTCACCTACTCCAGTGCAGCCTCCTGTGTGAACCTCCCCTAACTCCCTAAGCGGGAGCTGCTGCATCCTCCTCAGGGTTCTCTGGGATGAACTGATCACCTATGCTCTTTGCTCCCCACTGCAGCACCCCATGCGTATTCCCACTTGGGTGCCTATAACAATTGACTGCATTTACTTGTACTTAGCTTTAGTCTTTGGGCCCATATTCATATATTCCTCTTTCCCTCCTCCCTCTCTCTTTCTCTCCCTCACACCACACACATTCATTTTTGTCTACACTGACTTCCCTGCTGATGATGCCCACATTTATATTTCCAGCCAACACTTCTGCTTGATATTTCTACTTGGGTATTTAACAGGAATTTCAAACATATCATGTTCAAAACGGATCTCCTGTTCTTTTTCCTCAAAACTGGTCCTCTCTCCTCCAAATCTCAGTAAATGGAAATGTCCACTTTTCAGCTACTCAGGCTCAAAACCTGAAGTCATTTACGACGTCCCTCTTTCTCTCATACGCTACGTTCACCTCATCAACAAATCTTGTTAAGTGAATCTTTAAAATACGCTAAATCAAGACTTTGGCCCCTCCTCACCACTCCTACCCCCACCTCCTGGTCCAATCCACCACGATCTGGTTTATTCTAATAGTCTCCCAACTGGCCGTCCTGTTTGCCTTTGACCACAGCCTGTTTCCTCTCCACACTGGAGCCAGCGTGATCCCCTAACATGTCAGTCCTCGCTGCTCAACACCCTTTAAAAGCTCATCCTCTGATTCAGAATCAAAGCCAAAGTCCCTCCCAAGACCGCCAAGGGCTGAATGATGTGGCTCCAACTGTTTTCTGACTTCATATCCTACTGTTTATCCTCTGGGCTCCTGCTCCAGCCACACGGGCCTCCCTGCTCTTCCCGGCACACCCGGACATGCCCCATTCGCCGTTCCTTTGGGCAGGAATTCTCTTCTTCTCGGTCAGGGGTCTTAACCTTTTTGTTCCACGGACCCCTTTCCCAGTCAGGTAAAAACCACAGACCCCTTACTCAGTCCACACTATCCTGTGTATTAGTCAATAAATATATCACCCCCGCACCGACACGTCCCCACAAGATCATGTTTTTTTTCCAAGTTTCAATTCAAGCTCATGGGCCCCTTGTTAAGAAGCCCTGGCTCTATGTCTTGGCATGGCTTTCTCCCTTACGTCTTCAGGTTTTTATTCAAAAGTCACCTTCTCAACAAAGCCTCCACTGACCACCCAACTTAAAATCACAATCCCCCACCCCCCACTTGGACACTGCATCTCCTCCTCATTTGTCTCCATAACAAATCTAACATATGATGGCGTTTCCTTGTTTTATGATGCCCATTACTCGCCAGCCTCCATGAAGGCAGGGATTGCTGTCTGCTTTATCGCTCTCTCTTTAGTACCTAGAACAAAGCCTGGGACACAGAACGGCCACAGTCATATTTGTTGTTGAGAGCTCCCAGGGCTACATCCCTCTAAGCAATCTGCCCTGTTTATTGATGAAATCTCAGTGCCAAACACAGTTCTCAGACCATAAGAAATATTCAGTAAATGCTAACTAATAGTGAGTTAATAAAATAATGAGTGAATGAATGAATGAATGAATGAATGAATGAATGAATGAAACGCTTTAGCAAGGAATAAAGCATTAACATAAAGAATGGAACCTTCTGAAATCAGATACTGTGTATTGCCCATTTACCCCATATCTAGTATTTTTCTTCTCTCTTCAGCTCTATAAAAACTTCTTCTATCTTTCTTAGATTTTAAGTCATTTTCTGTGCTTTTACTAACAAGGTCTACCTAAGTTACACTGCATTTCTTGCTTCTTATAGAGAAACTGCAAAGAAATAGATGAACTGAGGTTAAGAACGCTTTTTCTCTTTTCTTCTTGCTTATACACATCTACTGTTTTGCTTTTTCACAAGTAACATCTGTAACAGTTTGAAGTTATTTTAGAAATCCCAAAAAGGAAAAGATTATGTTCTTGAACTAGCCCATTCCTGTGGGAGGGGGCTTTTGACTGGACTACATCAGTGAGGTGTGACTCAAGTTGGGTCTCTGCCCTCTTACCGGAGTTTTATATAAACGGAGACACAGAGAGAGACACGCAGAGAGAGGAAGCTGCCCTTTTTTATCCTGCCATGTGACGGAGGACTCGAGGATCACTAGCGGCCAAAGCTTAAGCGTGAACCTCCCAAGAGGCTGGGCCCACAGAGCAGCTCAAGGCTGAAGAGACAAGCCCTTTGCCTGGCTGCCCACAGCTGAGCTCTGGGAGACGGAGATTCTGGAGGGGAAGGCAGGGACCTCGGCAGAGACTGGCCTTCATCTTCGCCACGTGGCAGGACACCGGGATCACCAGTAGCCGACTATGGTGAGAAAGCGTTTCTGATGGTGCCTCGATTTGGGCATTTCGGAGCCTCGGATCGGTAAGCTTTCACCATAAATAAAACCCCCATTATAAAAACCAACCCATTTCTGGTACTTCGCATTGGCAGCGCTGTGGCAAACTAACATAACATCTCACTTGTTATTTAATAAAGAGAAAAAATAAAAGGTTAAGATGTTAAAAGGCATAAAAAGGAAAAGAAATACAGAAACAATTTAATTTCTTTAGTATTTTAGGAAAACCTGAGATTACTATATTTATATTATGTAAAAAAGTATGGGTAAAGACACCTTTTCACTAAAGGTTCAAATTAATACATTTATAGGTTTTGGGTAACTTAATTCCTCCTAATCCCTTACTGCTCTTTTATCATTTTCATTACCAGAATCAAGATCAGAAAAAGTTTTAAAATAGAGAAGTTTTTTTTTTTTTTTTTTATAATTATCATTCTACAAATCATTTAGAAAGCTTTACTCATTTCCTCTAGTTTCAAAAATAAAGGGGAAACTAGTTCGGATAAAAACCAAACTTGCATCACCTTTCCAGCATGTGGTCCTCTTTTTTCTGAAGGCCTTGGGCTCAAATGAAAGTTACAACTTCAAGTCCCACACAGAAATCTTGAAAGTGCCAAATATCTGTTCAACTAACTCAGCCTTCAGAAAGCAGAGGTGTGTAACTCCTTTTTGAACCTGTCTTCAAAGCTAAGGCCTACAGCCAAGGGCTTCTATCTCACATCACCTGGGGCCCACGGGTGATCAGATAACTATGAAGCTTCTTGCATGATCTTGGAGCATGCACCTGGGAATAATAAAACAGAACCTGTGCCACCTACGTGTAATTCCACATATTTCAATGTGTATTTTAAGGAAATTTAAATAGTTTTAAGTGAAAAATAGAGACCTTGCTTTAAAAGCATTCCTCATTAGGTAGGATAGACTTTATTTTTTCTGTAAGCAGAACAGGATTTCCATTTGTGCAAATTCCTTCCAGTCTGTAAGCAAGAAGCTAATGGCATCATGAGATAATTTGGTCGAAAGACAGGATGACAAAAATCGAAGTTTTTTTATAGGTTTTAGGTGTTTTTTTAATTATAGTAGCCTTTTACCCAGGGGCTGGCATCTCACACTCTCTAATTCTGGGGAACTAGGGAGCAACCAAGATGAACTCAGATTTCTAAAACCATAGAAGTTCACTGTGTGCATGTGATGGAAAACTCTGACAATAAAAAAAATGTAGGAAAAGCTGAAAGTCATTTTATTTCAGTCCAAGACAATAACAGTCAGTCATATTGAAGGATGAGTGTCAATGTCAATCATAAAATATGCTCTATTTATTATTTTAAGAAAGCAGTTTGCAACACATTTTAGAACCTTTTCCATCCAAATCATTTGCACTTCAATAAAAAGGATACAGTTATCTGAATTATTATCTATTTGGAAAACTTACGATTTTTAAGACAATAAATGTCAAATGCATAAAAGCAAACTTGAACTTTGACTAATATTTGTCCAAAATGAAGCAGTATAATCATCATCCCAGCAATAAGAAACTGAGTTTTCTTAACTCTTGTTAATACTACCATGATACATAAACTTGTATAATAATCATTAAAGTATTCTTGGTCTTGCACTCTATTCCTTAACTAAACATTTTTACCAACTATTAGCAAAGTATCAGGAACATTTGGGAAGTTCCCCAGTTGCTAAGACTTCTGCACGTCTGAAATCTTTAACTCCCATGAGCCTTCTCTTCGCACAACCTCCATCTCAATGAACTATCTCTGAAGTTCTCTTATTCAGTATTGCTGGCAATCCTCCTCTGTCTTCACCACGCCCTTCAGGCTTTTTCTTCCCATCTATCAGCCACCTCCTTGTTTCACATCTTTCCTTTTTCATAATTCATCTCTTATCTACTCTCTTTGTTAACAATCTCAACATTTTATTCCTCTGCCTTTTTATCTAATATAATCTGAAGGTATCTAAATCTGAATCAATCCAACAAGGTAAGAGACTACCCAAATATGTGCTCTTTCCTTATTCCAAATACTAGGAATTAAGTTATTTCACAGCTTTCTCTGGAGCTATATGTAACCATACCACAAAGTTCTAGGGGTGTAAGAAAAGTAGAGTGATGAATTTCTGGGTCTGGACATGAACTGAAAGGGAGGAAGCATGCTTTTCTTTCCCTCTTCCTTTTTCTTGATGTCTCAAGCATGGAAAAAAAAGGCTGGAGCACCAGCATCCATCTTGGATCATGAGGTAGGCTCAGCAATGATACAGCAATGATATAAAAGAGACCAGTGTCTGTGAAATAACGGAGGGGCATATTAATTCCAGACTGACTACCTTGGGATGTTATGAAGAAATGAAGTTTTTATCTTGTTTAAGCCCATGTAATTTTTGTTTGTCCTGATCCTAAGGAAGCTGTACCTAAGTCTAACTAATTATGCTGACCATAAGGCCTTCTCCATTTTTATACCTCGCAATGCCTCAGTTTCCTCTTCAGTAAAATGAGAATAATAATGGTACTTACATAACTAAACCATGAGTTTGTTGTGAGGATTAAGGATTTAGTAGTGACTGGCTACATTAATAATCACTTAAATATGGTAGTCATTATTTGCATTATTCAGGTGCAATCTATTGTTGCTGGTGAAAACAGCACAACCATGAGGATTATTTGCACTACTGAGGCTTCATTGGTAAGTAATATCATTTCATTTGTTTTTAGGAATTTCCTAACCATTCCTTCAGTGACTATTCTCCTCATTCTTTACTCCCCACCCCCCTGCTACCCAGAATCAGCCTCACCAGCTGACATCTGATCCTGCAAACCCCAGAGGGCCAGGCAAGGTTCCTTGGGCCCCTCTCTGCAGTCTCACGCCTGCTGCCTCTTGCTCTTCCTGCATTTCCTGATGAGGAGGTGCTCTTCTTTGTTGCAGGCTGATCTCTCTGGCTCAGGAGGGCATGTTCTCCCTTCCCTCTTTCACTTCTCCCTTGTATATTCAATTTTCACTTTTCTAGTGACGCATTTCCCCTTATGAATAAGCAGGCTCCAGCTTCTACCAATATTAAACATGTATAGTCATGCACTCCCTCAAATGACGTAAGTCTCCCCTTTTCCCTGTTCACCCATAAGTCTGGCCACCCACCACTCCCCTGCAAGCCCTACCAGTAAGTCATGAATTATCTCTGTTTCCAAATCCAGTCTTTATGTAAGGTCATAATCACCAATCACCTATTCTGCAGAGTCCGGAAACTGGAATTCATTTTAGACACCACTTCTCCTTCATGCTCCAAAATCAAGTAATCACCATTGGTGATAATGTTGAATATGTTGAAATGTTGACATTACCCCCCTAAATATATTTAAAAGTCATCCCTCCTTCTCTGTCTCCTGTCTCCACTGCTATCTTCTTTCAAGCCCTCTTTATATCCAGAGTGAATTCATGAAATAGCCTCCTAAGTGGTTTTCCAGCCTACCGCCTTCCCTGAAATCCATCCTACACCCTGTTATCAGAGTGAGCTTTATAAATGGCAAATCAAATTATGGGATTTTCCCGCAGAATAAACTTCAAACTCTGTAGTGTGGTGTACAAGGTCCTGCATTATGGAGCATCTAATTAGATTTCCTATTTCATCTCCTGAGGGTGCCATCTGGTGCTTCAAACCCTACTCAAAGCTCACCCCTTCTATGATGCCTTCCATCAGCTACCTTTCCTGACAAATTTAACCATCCCTTCTTCTGCAGGACACCTCAGTAGGCTCCACATGCTCGTGCTGTTACTCAGCTCATGACTGATTGTGTTCTTTTGTTTACATTTTTACTGGGCTGCTAAACTTCTTGTAGGCAGGTACAGACCTCCCTTCACTCTGCATACTTAGCACATACCACAATGATAAAACTTGGGATAAGCACAGAAATATGCAGAAAATATTTGGAAAAAATTACACAAGTTGTACAAAAGTGCCAGGGGGGGCGGGAATCACTATTTTAATAGACAAAGAGATTTCCTCATTTTGGCTCTTTTGCTTTTCATATAATCAGATTAAGAATTGTTTTATAAAATGTCTCTTCCTAATTGTTCCAAACAACTAGCTTTAATATGAGTTTTCTCTCTTTATTAATTTTGCTTTATGGTTCTTATTTTCAACTTTTTAATCTTGAACACTTACTAACTCATCTCACCATTTATTCTTTCAATGATTTCACACTAAATTGGCTGTTTCTCTTCATCAGATTTCTCAAATTTCTATTTCTATACTTTAGGGCAAAGTCTTACCTAGTTGTCTTTGCTTTAACTTTTTTTCTTGGACAATAAAAGCAGATTTAATTTCCTTTTGTGAAAATATAGGCATATTTGGGGGGTACTTAAATAATAACCATTGTACAAGAGAACAGATTCATTATGAAGTAATAAAACTTTTCTCTGTGACCAACCTAATTCAACATTCTTCAGATCTAAACTTTCTACTTAGTTGTCATCTATGGGACATGAGCTTTGCTTTGCTTTCTGTCAGTGTTGGACTAAGTCATCCACATCTCTTTTCCCTGCCCAGCTTGTTAGCAAACCTGTTTGTGTGAGAAAGTTTGCCAGGGTTAATGCTATCGTCAGGATTATTAAGACAGGTTTACTACTTGAAAAGCTAACTGGTTCATCTATGGATTAGGACTGTGTAAAAATTCAGTCCTGATATTCATAGCTATTAGGCGAGTAGTCAATGTTTTTAATTAATTTCTCCTTTAATTAATAAAACTCCACAGGCTTAAAGATATTGTTACATCAATTTATGTTTGAGCAGAAAAATCTCAAGTGGGTAATCACAGTGATAGGATTCTTACTAATTACACTGGCATGAAATTTGAAGAGATAACACTAACTAAGTACAATTAAAGAAATACATAAACTATAATATTGATATATTCCCCAAATCTGAATATTACAATGCTTTACACAGTTGAGTGTTTAAAAGCTTTTCTCATAAGAGCCAAAGAAGATAAAAACAGTGAATCTGGAAAATAAACCTTTACATATGTATTTTTAAATTTCAAGTCTATAAATATCACATATTCATTTCATATTCAAACCACACTAGAGACTATCTTAGTTTTATAGTGTTGATTCAGCATATTTGAACAAACAATTATTTGAGTGATCTGGTTAGAATATAAGAAGTATCAAAAATACACTTGTCTAGAAAAATTGAATATTTCAATGTGGCATTTTTGGGATTATTTTAAGTAGAATATTTGCTGAGCAGTAGGTCAAGTAAACCACCTTTCATTTCATCAACCTTGTATTAGCACATAAATTGAAAAAAATTATATTATGTGAATGAACTTCAAAAGATTCAGAAGTTGGCTCTGATATACTCAAATTCTCATCCAAACTGGAAGTCTCCCATATTATGTTGAAATGGCTTAGAACTGTTCTCCTTGAAAGATTACAGGACCTTTATTTTCTTCTTCTCACCAGACAGACTATTAAATGCTGGAAGAACAACCTGTCTTACAGCATTTAGGGCACACAATTTCAATTTCCAGCAATAAATTGGAAGTACCGAGTTTGTCTGTTTGATTCCCATCTGTCAACTAAACAGCAGTAAGATGAAACCCATCATTCAATTGCTAAGGCTGTTTATTAGTTATATGTTTGATCACGACCTTTTAGGAATCCCATTTATAAGATGAAAAAATCAAGGTTGTAACCTATGCTATAGCAATGTAAATTTAAGACTAGACTTACAAAATTCCGTTTCTCATTACCTGGCACTCATCACTATTAGCAAGGCGTAATTTAGTGTTTGTGCTATCCTTGATCTGAGGTAAAAGAAGGTAGAAAGACAAGCCCACCCCACCCCCAGATAGGGACAGAAAGTATAAAAACTAAGTACGATAAAGTCTGTGCCAAATACTATTGCCACTGACAATGTATTGAGAGGCATCATGATGGGGGTGACAGAAATAATATCGATTTTTGAAAGAAAAATTGTGTGTCTTTGTGTCCTCTTACCCTTCTAGTATAGATTCCTCCCTAATGCGGACCTAAATTCTCTTTCTCCTTGTGAGAATTCTGAAACCGCTATGCTGGTGTCTTAGTAAGCTGACGCTTCTCAGAGTTCATACTGAATTGTCTCACATTTTCTCTGTGTTATACCTTTGATAATTAAGTTAAAAGGGAAAGGGAAAAAAAACAACCTGCAAACAAGAAACCCCTGTTTGCAGAATGACATTCTGCATGCAGAGTCAACTCTTTCTTATGGGAGAAACCAAACACACACTCACGAAAGGGCAGAGGAGGGGTGTGGGTTGAGGGTTTCCACGATAGCATCCAGACACAATTTTTGTCGTAATTTCTAGTCATTATTACCTACAAAGTTTCATACAAATTCAAGGCTAAGCCCCTTCCCCATTCAAACATACACCATGTGTTGCTACTGTGTTACTAAGAGGTTTTTGGTTTTTTCAGCGCCATTCAATTCCATAAGGCAGCACTTCTGAAAGGGTGGCCACGACACAGGAGCCCCAGGATCATCTGCAGATCTGTGAGATGTGCAGATTCACGGACCCTTCACCAAACTAGAAACTCTGAGGATCAGTCATCAATACGTATTTTAATAAGCCCTCCAAATGATTCAGGTGCACCACTGTAATAAGGCAATTTAATATTTTCTTTAATGTAAATATATTTATCTAAATAGAGCATTTGTTTTTTTAAATTGCATGCAAATAAATTATTTCATTAATCCTCATAAAATTCAGTAGTCTTGGTAGAGTAAAATGAACAGGTGTGGACAAATAATTTTAGAATGGAGATATATATATATGTATACATGTCAATATACACGCAAATATGTATATATACACATATGCATGTGTGTGTATCTGACGTTAGTGGCAGAAGCAGAGTTCAGAACTCCAGACTCAAATCACCCGAAATTTTTAGAACATGCACTCTAAATCCACCTCTGAAACGTCAGTCTACCATTTCATTAAAATATTTATGTTAATATCTCTATATTATGTTTTAAAATCTTGAATATGTTGAAAAGAATGTTCCAAATATTTTTAAAGTATTTCTATATTTTAAATGTTCATGAGGAAAAGAAAAATAGCCCTTCTAACTGGTACCAAGTTTGGATTACTTTATTAGTTTTAAATATTGGAAAAATGCAAACGGAGAGCTAAAATATTAAACAGTGAGTAAGAAGTTCCTGTGTCCATAGCTGGTTTCAGGTATTGCAAAGTAGTGGTTCAGGGACTGTGTCTATGATGCTGCTGTTAATTTTTTATTTCTGGAGAAATAAACAAAAAGGAGAGCCAGTATCAAACCATCTCTGCCTTTTGAAAGTCTTCTTTAATAATTTTTTATGTTAGTTTTCCTGTTCATAACTGAGTGCGAGGAAGGACTATATTTTGCATGGGCAATTCTAAAGGTAGTTGTGACATTTACTTATTTTCTTTAGCAGAGAAAAATCCTTGCAATACCAATTTACATATATATATATATATTTTACCGATTTATATATATTAACAGTTCTGAAATGCCACCCATTTTAAAATTATTATTTAATAATTCTCTATTCTCTCTAAATTGTGACAAATATATTGCACATTAGTTAAAAGCCTTGACTCTGAAGTCAAATTACCTAGGTTCATTTACCTACATTTAGTAGGTGATTTTTTTTAGGCAAGTTACTTAACTATTCTGTGCCCAGTTTCCTTGTATTTAAAATGGGAATAACAATACCTAATATGTGGGGCAGTTGTGAGATTTCAATGAATTAATACATGTAGAAAACTTAATATAATGCCTACCTCCTGGGAAATAGTCAATAAAGGTTAGCTATAACCTTGGTGAGTAACTTTCATATTTGAAAATGTTTAATTTTTTTAAGCCTCATCTTTCTCAAATGTAGGCTTTCATTTATGCTTATACCAAGAAAACTATTAGTGTTATATATCCGTATGTGGCAGTTTGATATTGTTTACAAATTCCAAAAATAGATATTGGATCATGTTTGTAAACTGGTCTGTCCCTCCTGGCATATTAGATTATATTGGATTCAGAGGTTTCACTTTTAGTTGACTAAATAACAATTAAGGCTTTGATTGGGTCACATCAGTAGGATGTTGCACCCCGCCCCTTTGGTGGGAGGGGACTCACAGAGAAAATGACAAGGCACAGGATCAGTTGGAATTTTCATGCTGGAGCCTGGAAAGTAAGCATACAGAGGAGCAGAGAGAAGGCTTGATTAGATATGGGAAGAGAGACAAGCCATTTGCCTGATAGTCTACAACTGGTCTTGTGGAGAAAGCAGAACAACTGAGCCTGGAGAGAAACAAGCCCCAGGAAGAAAGGACCCCAGGAAGCCTGAACCCCTGCAGACGTCGGCAGCCATCTTGCTCCAACAGGTGGCCACGGACTTTGGTGAGGAAGGTAACTTGTGCTTTATGGCCTGGACAGATTTCTGGTATTTTGCATCAGCACCCCTTTGGCTGACTAATACACCACAGATATCACTCATAATTTATTTGTGAGAGAGTTAGGTATCTAACATTTTTAAACAAATCAATTTTTATCATATCTCAGATACGATATTTCATAGATTTATCAGACAGTAACAAAACGAAAGCACAGAAGCAAGAACTGCTGAGAGAAGTAACTGGAAGACCAAAACGGCAAATGGCAGGACACACAATGAACCATGATCTTGGAAAGGATGGACCACCACTAAAGAAAGTCGGTATCTTCCAGCTATCTGCAAGTGTGTGCTAATACGGAAGAGGCGCAAAGAACACTATTCTGTATCGACAGTGGGAGAAGAAGAGCATTCATTTACCTGAGAGTGGAGAAGACACATTTTAGAAATAATAGAAAAGACACCATTCTCAGCGTGCGGGAGGCTGGATGCTGACGTGCAGCATGTGCTTGGTAAGAATGAAAGCTCCAGAATGAGAGGGACAATCTCCTTCTGGAGAGGGCAGCCTTGTGGCGAGGGCTCCACGAGGACACTCTCTGTGGGGCACTAAGAGCGCCCAGCCCAGGGAGGCACGTGTGAGGGCACACGCTTGAGAGTCACGTCAGTCAGCACGTGCCAGGCTCAGGGTCCGCACACGGCAGGGGCTGTTTGTTATTAAAGGCTTGTCAGAAAACCTGTAAGTCGAGCCTGCCAAGTTTAAGCTGAAACTTTATTACGGGTCCCAAGAGTCTATAACCCTGTGTGTTCCCTCCACCTGCAACTTCATCTGACGTCTCGAAGTCCCCATTTCCCTGAGAGGAGGGAGGATCGGGATGTGCACGCTGGGAGCTGGGAAGGAGACCTGGATTTGAGTCCTGGCTCAACTATTTACTCACTGTGTAATGGAGGACAACCTCTTCACGTTGCCACTATCTCGACAGCCAGGACCAGAAGTGAGAACAAAGCAAGACTCCTTCCAACGGCCAGCGCGCTTCCGCCTCAGGGTTCTTGTGTGTGAGGCATCCTACCTCAGCGCTCTCCTCTGCGACGCTGGCACATCCCTCCCTCACCTTTACCTCAAAATTCACTTTCTCTGGGCAGCCGTCCCTCACCACCCACCCCCACACCCACACACAGGCACACACACACACTCGTATTTCTTTAGTAACTTTATATGTTAGTTTTCCTTCCTTCCCTTTCCTCCCTCTATCACTATTTGACACACCATAAATTACTCAGATTGGTTTTGTCACCATCTGTCTTCCCTTATTAGAGCATCACGTTCTTGAGGGCAGGAGCGTTTGTCTTTTTTGTTCACTACCTAGCATTTAGCATAGTGTACTGGACATTCAATAAATATTTCTTGAATGAACAAATGAATAAATTTCACAATGGCTTAGTACTTGGAAGAGGAAACATGACCTTTTCTAGGGACATTTATAGAAATTTTAAAATTATATGATGATTAACCTAATCCCTTGATACTACATAACTGCTTAGAACTCATTTTCTGATACTTGATGTACTGCAATTTTAATTTCTTCCTCAAGCAAAGGAGATTGAATTCTTCTCATGGGAAACTAACCAGATTTATCTACTATTGAATTATCTCGGATTTTCTTTATTATCACAGATCAAAGTTTTGTGAAAGGATCTTAAAAAAGCATCATGCAGGCCATTCCCACCACTTGACAGATGAGGAAACTGAGGCTTACGCTCTCAGTGTCAGAAGACTCAGGTCTTCTAACCTCACTCCAGTATATGTTTGACCAAACCTATCTTTCTGCAAGTATATTAAATAATAAAACCTATGTTATCCTTACTTGCCTACATAGTATTTGTGCCATTCAGACTATGTTTAACTGTGAATTGGCCAATCTAAACTATTGATGGAGAAGGCAAAGATCTACACATGATAGCAAATCCTGTTTCCTAAATAAGCCCTCCTCTCAACTTCTATATTTGAAACATTTACAATGTGTCCACCTGGACTTCTTGGAGGGCTCTGGTTTGCAGGGACAATATAGGCTTTGGTTCAGCTATGGAACAATCAGCTTAAGGAGTTGTATTCAGATTTTATTGATGTTTTCAAACCCATTTCCTATTTTCCTGCTGAAATCTCTGCCAAGCACACACTTCAGCAGACACTAAAATAATTTGGATAGTTGACATTCAATCCAAATTTTCTATGGAAATCTGCCAGATTTGACATCTGTGAGAAAGTGGGTAATTTTTATTATCCACGGAGAGCAAAAGCTTAGTTTATATTTCTCTACCTCCACACATCTCTTTGTAGTAGAGCTGCTACTGAGATACACACAAAAAGTGGGTAGCAAGGAAAATTATTTAACCCTCTCACCACCCCCCCAATCAGGCTATAGCAAAAGCTCACTTAAAATAAATGTAAAGGAACAAATTAAAAAAAAAAAAAAGATTTTGGAGATGTGGCATATGCAAAGTACCTTTATTATATCATATTTTGATTTTAAACCATGTAATTGTTTTATCTGTTGCCTCAGTGCAACTATTTGCCTTTAAAGCACTTACTTGGTCTGAAATGTAAAATCAAAATTTCATGCGGATTTGCTTTTTAGAATATTTTTACAAACTGTAATATTTTTTGACTTTGCAATACTGCAGAAGCATGATTAAAAATCATGCAAAAATATTCCTATAGATATTATATTTTCTTTCCAGAGTGTTAAGAATCAAAATATATATTTAATTCTTAAGATTTCTCTCATCTCTTTAAAAGAAAGAGATAGGCCTAGCTGTTGTCATATCCTTATATGTTATAAACTAAAATGATACCAGGATTTATACTGCAAAGAAAATCACATTATTGCATTACAATAAAACATGGATTTCCCAACTCACTCTTCCAATTCAGTAGTTTAGCATGTCAATTTAAGAAACTGAAAATGATTATGGCATCTAATTCTATATTGGCAAAATTCAGAAACAGATCAGGGGCATAGAATTCTATTAAATTCTATTAAATTCAAATATTGGTAGCATGTTTTTTAATTTTTAACAGAAAAGAAAATGCTATTTCAAATATATTAAAACTTCAGGTCATCATCAATAAAATTATAAATAGAAACTAAAATTCCCAAATCATTGAAGAAAGCATAAAATAAATAAAACATATTCTGGGTGGCAAAGAACAAAGAGAAGAGAAAAGAAAGCAAAAAAAAAAAAGGTATTAAAAATAGAAAATGTAGATATAGAAAAGTTGAATAACAAGTAAGATTAAAACAACTATTACGACAATAAATGGAAAATGGTTAAATTTCCCTTTGAAAAGTAAACAAAAAAAAAAAAAATCAGGTTGGTCGAAGGAATGAATTCAAGAATGTTTCTATAAGATGGATACCCAAACGTGCACGATAAATGGAAGAAGAAAGGAAAGAACCTGCCTGCACCGGGGTAAGACATGGGCCTGTGGGGCAGGAGGAATGCTGCTTTCCAAAGTGGCCGCGGGGGACGGGGCAAGTCTGTTCTGGCTGCCACCAGCCTTGGGGCTTAGCCAGGACCTCTACTTCCTTGGGATCTAACTCTTCCTGGGTTTCCTTTACTAGTCTCAAAATCGTGTAGCCGTGACGTTTCCGCCTCAGCTTCACTCCAGAGCAAGCTTCCTAATTCTCAATTGCAAGGCTTCCCCTCACATACTTGAGCGGGCAGGGCATGTGTCTGTTCAGGCACATGCTGGAAACTTAAACACAATCATTTTTTGTGATTCATCTCCCCTCTCATGCTTCCACTAAAAAGAGTAGAATTTTTGTAAACGTTACAAACCCAGACTGAAGAATAAGAGAAGGGGCCGTGAATAGCCAAGAGATTTTCATGAGTTTCTGGAAGATGGAAAGCAGATGGAGGAGCGGTGGCTGATGAAACAACCATACGCTGGAATATACAGATGCACGGCTGCAGGTGAGAACAGAGCCGGCTTCCCCAGCAGAGGTCCAGGCTGGGTGATGTCAGGCACCATGGAGTGTGAAAGGGAGCAGCAGGACAGAAGACAGGGGCACTCACAGAAGGGGCAGGTATAAAACAATCAACTCCCCAACCTCATGCTATCCCCAGGAGAAAACAAATACTTTACAAAAGAAAATTACCTAAACTGTCTAAAAAGACCCAGGGCAGCTGGTACAGAAGTTAGCATCCAAGAGTGAAGTCTTCCTTATTTGAATTTAGCAGTCTTCCAAAATGACTCAGGAGTTCACCTTCTATCCTTAAGAGCTGTCAATCTCCACATTTGTAACTAATCTTTGAGATGGCTCTTCTATTACCTCCTTCTTAAATATGATGGGCATCTATGGGTCATTTAATTTCTGAGAAAAGCCTATAATGCAACAGGTAAACAGCAACTGTCTTTTGAAATTTTTTCATGTAAAACAAGGAATCATTTAAATACTCAATTTAGAACCCACTCAACGTTACACTCAAGAATATATGGTATCCGTAAAGCAAGTTTTTGAAAAAGAAAGGACTGGAGAAACAAAAGAACTCAAGGAAATTAAAACACAATTCCTGAAGCAAAAACAAAATTAACAGAACTGTTTGAAGAAATAGAAATGAGTGTTGCCCACTATGTAAAATAAAGCACAATAGCCAGGATATGTGAGAGAAAGGGTAAAAGTCATGAGGATGATCAAAACAGAAAGTCAAAGAACGGATCAATATCATTTTCCAAAAAGAGGGGAAAAAACATAAAAAGAGGATATTATAGAAGAAAAATGGCAGATAATATCCCAGAACAGAACAAGGAAATACATTTTATGAATGGAAAAAGACCCACACATAGACACATCATAGTTATATTTCAGAACACTGAGTGTAAAATAAAGATCCTAAACACTTGCAATAAGAAAGGAAGAAAACATCACCTCAATGAAACACAAATTAGCCTGGTTTCCAATTTTCAGCAACACTATATACTAAAAGACAGAAGAATATGGCTTCAGAACACTAAAAGAAAATAATTTTCAACTTTGAATTTTAAACCCAAGTCATGATATTAATTGAATGTGAGAGGAAATAATGATAAATGTTTCAATGACTCATAACCGAAAAAGTTACTTAAGGTAGTTTTCCAATAAAGTTTAGAGAATAATTGAGAGAAATAGAGTTAGAAGATATGGAATTCAGGAAAGAAGGGATCTGGTCCAAGAGAAAAGCTAAGCAGTAGGCAACCATAAGAAGACAGCATGGATTTCAATATGTGGGCAGATGGTCTCCAGGGAAAAATAAGAAATGGTTAGAAAAGAGAATCTGATTGAGAGCAAAGACTCAGTATGAGAAAGAAGCAACCATTTGAAATCTACATTAGGGATATTCTCCATTGATAATGGACATAGAGAGTAGGAATATGACAAACATTCTCAATTGTTGATTGCTTTTATCTATTAGAGTCAACCGAAAGACAAATCACAGAAAATTCAAGTATGGTTACATTACAGGAAATAAATATTGTCAACTATTATAATAAAGTATTGATAGAGCTAAGAGAGGCTGAGAGATGGAAGAGAGTCAAGAAGAGGATGAGAAGGTGGGAACACAAAAGTGTTCACTGGAAATGTGAGTAATCAAGATAAATGGTCTATGATTAATTTAACAAGAAATGAAGGTTTCATTTTGTTTGAAGTTGTTTGGAAAATTAAAACTCATCAAAATTCAACCAATATAAAGAAAATCCAAACATGAAAAACTATGAAAGATACTCAGTTACCATATTAAGCTTTGAAGTCATACTTTTTCTACTAATGAGCTCTTTCAAACTTTCTAAGAATGAAACTATGAAACAGAAAAATATAGGAAGCTACCATATCCATACTGTTACATTACATTATTATAATATTGATACTAAAACTGGACAAAGTTACCAGCAAAAAATGTACAGAATAAACTGATGATTTCCAAACTTTAAATATACTTATCACTGGAATACTTTCTTGAATAAACTGTACATGTATCTCAATATGTAAAACAGATTAAAATAGAAAGATTTTGATCAAATGGATGGCAAGGTTACTATGTAGGCCAAGTTCCTTTAATAATATAGATAGGTAAAGTTTAAATAAAATTCAGGCAAGCTAAATTCAGTGGTATCTTAAAAGATTTATCCCCAACCAAAGAAGAATTTTACACTAGTCAATTAATAAAAGGAATCAAATCAATATGATTATTTACTAGATGACAAAATGGCATTTTATAAAACTCAAAAATCTACTTTGTTTAAACAACAAAAAATAAACTCTTAGTAAAGTAAAAATAGAAGTATACAACTCCTAAAAATAATAAAGGATAACTCTCTCAACCCAACAGGCTTACAAAAAAGAGTGTATACCTAAAAGATATTCTGTACCACTAAAATCAAAAAAAAGAAAGGCTGCCAACTTGCAATATTGTTAGTTAACTTTTTTTGGTTGTTATTAATGCTATTGCAATAATAATCCCAATAGAGATTTTTGACAGTTTCAAAATACATCTAAAGTTCATCTCATAAAAAAAATAAGACAAAACATCTTTAAGAAGATTTATTAAGAAGATATATCAGAGAGAATGATAGTATTGGTACAAGAATCAACAATCAAGATAAATTTAGTAAAACAGAATGGAAACAATTTAATATAACAGCCTATCCCTGAAACAAATTCTAGTATATATAGTGATTTAATAGTTGGATTATTTAATTACTAGATTGAGGAAAACAATTATTAATGAAAGAATCATACTATACACCAAATTAAATAACAAAAATATAAACAGGCTTAACACACACACACACAAAAAAAAAAATATAAAGAAAACCAGAAAAATTATATATGAGTAGCTACATTTTCTGAATATGAAATCAAAAAAATAAAATGTTAGTTTTTACTACATAAAATCGAAGTTTACATTGAGTAAATTTTTAAAAGGCAGATTAAATATTGAGACTATATTTATAAACAATGTAAGGAAAAATTTAATATATTAAGACTATCTATAAATATATAAAAATTATATCCCAAGAGAAAAATCGTCAAAGGATGTGAATAGAAAATTCACATAATAAGAAATACAAATGTAAATAAATACTTAAAAACATTTACCCTCTCTAAAAATGAAAGAAATGTCAAATTAAGAATAATGGAATACTTTATATTGCCTATCATTTTGCCAAATGTGAAAACTAAAATACTCAATTCTGTCAAGTGAGCAGAAATCCCAGCACTATTTTACACTGTTGACAGAAAGGTACGAAATGCCTGGAGAATGATACTCTTGCGCATTAATTTAGTGGCTCCTAAAGACTTAGGAAGTAATAAAAGATGTAAGCAAAGTTTTATGCACGTAGATAAATGTACAGCAAAACACCTAGAAACAACCTAAATGCTTATCCATAAGAGAATGGTAAAATAAACTATAGTACATTATATAAGATGAAATATATCCATAAGCGACTTGAAAATTATTAAAGTCTCATTAACCAAGAACACGAAATCTCATGGGAAATTGATCAAAACACATTAAGCGATGTAATATACAAAACCATATTTACAACATGACCCTAATTGTGTAAACAAAATACAGATCTAGATAAAAACATATAAATCATCAATGTGAATTTTCTCTGACTCTTGAGATAAAAAGGTAATTTTATTTTTACATTATTCTTTTTCCAAATTATGAATTTATTTTTCAAATGTGAAAGCAGTTCTTTCATTCTAAAAAGATAAACATTGTAACTATTTTGAAAAAGGAAAAGAATTACTAGAGCTCATATCTTTTGGGTCCGATTCACCCATTCTAGTACTATAAATGACAACCATGAGCTCCTTGGCATCATCAAAGACAAAAATTCCTCCTTCCTTCCAACACCTCTAGATTCCTTGATATCTCCTGATGTGCACCATAAAAACAGCCTTTGCTTCCTTCCCAAAACATGCTCCACACCACATGATTCCAAAAATCCCTGTAAAGGACAGCATGGCTTTCATTTTCATTTAATAATAGTAATAGTGATAGTTATGGTCTCTATCAAACATTTGCATGTGCTAGGTACTGTTATAAGTGAATTACATATATTAACTTACTTAATCCTCCCAACAAACATTATCCCCATTTTACAGGAAAAATCTGAGGACAGGAGAGGTTATGTTACTTTTTCAAGGTCACACAACAGTAACTGAGACACTGGTGAAAAAGCTCAGGCAACCTGGCTCCAAGGTCCATACCCTTAACCATTATGCTGAAAGATGTGAAACACAGCTGTCTTTCAGACGACCAACGGAACAGAAACGAGAACTCAGAAACAGACCCTCACGTCCACAGCCAAGTGATTTTTGACAAGGCTCTCAAGCCCACCCAGCTGGGTCAGAACAGTCTATTCAACAAATGGTGCTGGGAGAACTGGGTATCCATATCCAAAAGAAAGAAAGAGGACCCCTATCTCATACCTTATACAAAAATTAACTCAAAATGGATCAAGGACCTAAATATAAAAGCTATAACCATAAAACTCCTAAAAAGAAAATGTAGGAAAACATCTTCAAGATCTTGTGATAGGCAATAGTTTCTTAAACCTTATACCCAAAATATGAGCAATAAAAGAAAAAATTGATAAGTGGAACCTCCTCAAAAACACACTTTTGTTCTTCAAAAGACTTTGTCAAGAAAGTGAAAAGGCAGCCTACTCAATGGGAGAAAATATATGGAAACCACATATCCGATAAGGACTTGATATCCCACGTTATATAAGGAGTCATACCACTCAAAGACTTGAACAAACATTTCTCCAAAGAGGAAAAACAAATGGCCAAAAAGCACAAGAAAAAAATGCCCAACATCACTAGCTATTAGGGAAATGCAGATCAAAACTAAAATGGATGCCATTTCACACCTTATAGAATGGCCATTATTTAAAAAAAACAAAAACAAAAAAAACAGAAACTTACAAGTGCTGGAGAGGATGTGGAAAAATGGGAATACCCCTTCACTGTGGGAAGGTAGAATGGTGCAGCCTCTGTGGAAGACAGTTTGGCAGCACCTCATGAAGCTGAATAGAGAACCGCTGTATGATCCAACAATCTCATTACTAGAAATATATTCAGAAGAACTGAAAGCAGTGTGCACTGATGAATTGACATTTGCACACCAAAGTTCACAGCACCATTATTCACGATTGCCAAAATATGGAACCAGCCCAAGTGCCCATCAACTGATGAATGGCTAAACAAAATGTGGTAGATACATGCAATGGACTACTATTCAGCTGTAAGAAGATATGAAACTGGGATGCATATGACAAAATGGATGAACCTAGATGATATTAGGTGAAATAAGCCAGACACAAAAGGACAAATATTGTATGGTCTCGTTATATGAACTAAATACAATGAGTAAACGCACAGAGGTAAATCTAGGGTATAGGTTACCAGGAGATAGAATGTGGGTTGAGAATGAGAGCTGATGCTCAATGTGTGTAGCATTATTAATAAGGTTAATTGTAAAACGGTAGAAATGAACAGAGTTGAGAGTAACACATTATAGTAAATATAACTAGCCCTGCTCATTTATAAATGTACCTGTGACTGAAAGGGGTAGTCTGTGGAAATAAATGTCAATTGAAAGGAAACTAGGGAGTAATCTAGGGAAAGTATAATATAGTGATTTCGGTGATGGATGAAGATTGTGGCTAAGAGTATAAATGTAAGAATGTTCTTCTTTTACAAAATGCTAACAAGATGGTGATACATAGGAAAATTATATCTAATCTAATTTATGGACGATAGTTAATAGTATTGTAATATTTTGCAGCAATGGCAAGAAGATATCATTTCAATAGTAAGGGACAACAATAAGGGGATAACAGGGTATGAGATTTTTCCTTTTGGAGTAATGAAAATGTTCTAAAATTGACTGATGTGATGACACACAACTCTGTGATGACAGTGAGAGCCACTGAGTGTACACTTTGAATGGACTGTACAAAGCATGGGACTGTATAACACAGGGAAGCCAGTGGTGAATGATGGACTGTGGTTAACAAGGCAAATATGAGAATGTTTTCTCATGAATGATAACAAATATATACTACTAATATAGGGTGTTAATAATAGGGTGGGTTGGGGGGGGAGAATCCAACAAATTTAAGATATGGGCTATGGATGGTAATAGTAATATTTTGATTATGTTCTTTCATAGTTTATAACAAATGTCGCACAACAATGCAAGATGGTGGTGGTGGGGACACGTATGGAAGCTTTTGAATGATGATATGCAAGCTTGTTTAGTAAATTCACAAATTTTACTATACATTTATTGATTTTATATATTCTTGTATGAATGATATACCTCAATAAAATTTTATTGGGGAGAGGATGTAGCTCAAGTGTTTGAGCACCTGCTTCCATGTACAAGGTTCCAGGTTCGATCCCCAAAATCTCCTAAAAACAAAACAGACAAACAAATGAAAAAACTCTCACTGGGGAACGGATGTAGGTCAGTGGTTGAGCACCTGCTTCCCATATACGAGGTCCTCAGTTCAATGCCCAGTACCTCCTGGAAAAAAAAATTGTTTTTAATTTAAAATATGCAGGTGTCTTTGAAGGAATTAAATTATTTACCCAAACTGGCATTAAGGTTTGAAAGGATTGTTTTTTTAGGGGCAGATTCTGACTGAAAAGAGAGTGCTGGCCCTCTGAAGGACAAGCAAGTGACAACAAGAAATGTATTGAAAAGTTAAGTTATGATCTTGAATATAAACCTCGTGATTTCATCATTGTCCTTAACTCCACATATAAAAAGTCTTTAGACTAGACACATTCTTCATAGGTTCTATTTGCAACTATCTGCTTTCATTAGCCAAATTTTCAATATAATCTCAAGGCTCAGTAATTAGAATATTTTACCAAGAATATTTTCAATAGCTGCCAGTTCCTGGCTAAGAATATTACCTTTTATATATCCAGAATATTTCTATTTTGTTGGTAGTGACACGGAATTGCCTACTATTTCTAAAATTTGGATTTAGAAATAAAATATAGAGATATGATTTTTACCTCAAAATTCAGCACAACACTCGGAAAATCATTCAAATCTATAGTAAGAACTGTTCTGAGATCAGGAGGAGGAGATCAATACGACATGATCCCACGCCATTGAAGAACGCCCCTCAGCAGCCTCCATTGAGAGGCAAGAAAACCAAATGGGAAATTGTTACAGGAAGACTCATACACATCATTCAGGTGCAACTGAAAATAGAATTCAAATGTTTAAGAGATTCACATACAATGATAATATTTGCTAAACTTTTATAAAGTAGCTATTATATGAACCCTCTTGATTTACTACCTAAATATAAATTACCAAGGGAAAAATTTTCCCCTCCCTTTAGAGGCATAAGAAAAATAAAACTAAAGCATCTGAGGAAGAGAATAAAGGAGGAGAGGCTAGAACACCCTGTATGTATAGCTTTCACTACAGAGCAGTGAATACAATTCTCTTTATTAAAGGGAAACCTAATTGAGCAGGTGATGAAGATGGCGCCAGAGTCTTCACAGTCAAATGCAAGCCTTAGGGTGTTGTTCCAGCAAATAAGCTTTGTAAAGGGACTTGGATTTGCCAAAATAAAGTTTCTGAGGATTCACCCACCACATGCATGAAATAGCAGTTGAAGTTAAGCTGCACATGATGTTTACTGAAAGGCAACTCTAAGAGTTTGACATCCCAGAATTCTCAGTTCCAGTTGATGCTTTAGATGGTGGGGAGCCCATCAAATTACCAAAGCTTTACCTCAGCCCAAGCTCAACACCCACTTAGTGTTTGGGGGGACTCAAAAAGAATAATGTCTCCTGAGAGAATATCCACAGAGTTTCTTTTGTCTACGTGGCTTTTAACATCTGAGCATATGAACAATGCTCACCTTACTTCCTGCAAGTTTCTTAATCAGACACTATTTCCAGTTAACAGTTCCCAGATGTATTAACCCCATTATCCAGTTTATTGGTTTTGTATCTCTGCATCTGACATTTAAAAGATGGGGATCACTCATTGCCTTTTTTGGTTTGATAGACATGCACTGAGTTCTTAAAAGTGACACTGCCACAAAATAGTCTTAAAAACAATATTACCACTTGAGCAGGAAGGGGGAATTTTTGCTAATGGGTAGCCCTTTAAGGTACTGAAACTTTATACAATATGGTTTTTATCAGACCTACTCTGAATAGGTCACACACACCAAATAGGTATTATCTGGTGGTAGATAATGATAATAGAACTTTCAGGCAATTAGCAGGTGACACAACAAAAATTTTTTAATAAAAAGGTGGGTTGTTTCACCTAGACTAAGATGCACTCCATGTTATTTCTAAACATAAAATTGAAGGAGTAAAGATTTTTAAGTCATGCATTTATGGAATGCTTAAGACCTTTCTTTTCCCTGTTTCTTGAAATACAAATAAGTTAAGTTAAACTGATTTACCTAGTTGAATATAAATTCTGTAAACCCTAGTAATCTCATTGACTAATGTTCCCAATACTCATTAATATTAAGAGCTGCATTTATATAGTTATTCATATTTTAATTAGTAAACCTTATTTCAACTTTAAAAATAAAATAATAGTCAAAAGGCAGCTTTAAAAATTATGGAAGAATTACTTTAAAATTTTCTGTCCAGGCACACTGGCCTTATTTAATCCTAAAAACAAACTCAATTGTTTCTCCAGTGTTCAGAAAGAGAAATAAATGAACACAGATTGCTTAAATGAAGGTCTCTTTATTAATGAAGGAAATAAAGGCAAAAAACCACTAGATCATATTCATATCTCATAAAACTACATCTCATATTCTCTTTTTTACCTTTAGCATTGATACCTTTTTTTGCCTTTGCTACAAAAATATAATATTGCTAATAACTATAGTCTATTAGTTATATTAGCTGTATTTTCCCATGTATCACCATATCCTTAACACCTTGCAATAGAGGAACATTCTTGATTTATATCATTAACCACAATCCTCATCTACAACCAAAATCACTATGTTATATAGTGCCTAGGTTATCCTGTCTTCCAATTAACATTAATCTCCCTAGACTAGCACTTTCAGCCACAATCACATTTATATATCAGCAGTGTCAGTTATACTCATTATAATGTGCTACCATCAATTCTACCCATTCTCACATATTTGCAATTTCTACATACATTCAGTATCAGCTCCCCCTTCCGAACCCATATTCTATCTCTTACATTCATATTTATAAAGCATTTTCTTTTAGAGCTATTAAAAATATTTTGTTTTATTTACTGCTGATTCATTTAGCTATCTCAACTACTCTGACCTATTCTAGTCCATACTTTATACACAGTATTTTAAATCCTTAGTAGGCACATACACTATGATGTTAAATTGCTAAAAGGTTGAGATACTTATAAAACAAAACCAGATGAGCTTAAATATACTCATTTTCACGTGAAATTTATTCCACATTATGTCTATAGAGCATTATACATATAAATACATATATATTATATATTCTAAAATGAAAGAGATAGTGAAATGTAGTAAAGTTAAATATATCCCATTTGGGGCCAATAATTAGGAAATAAAAGCTGATGTTTATAGGTTGATCAGAGTCATCTTCAGATTTTGTTTTCTTGTTGATCATGCTTATTAACTCCACAAATATTGACTGAGCATGTACTATGTGCAGACAGAACGCTAGGAGCAGGGTGTTTACAGAACAAAAGAAGCCACTTCCCTTCTCCCCTGGCCGGTCCCCAATGCCTGGTGGGGGATAGGTGGACAGAGGCTCAGCCAGCTTCCCTCCATTGGGATAATGCTGAAGGACCGAAGCCTTACAAACGGCCTTAGAGTCAACATCTCCCTCTGTCCCATCCTGCTTACGTCACCTTTAACAGATGTTCCTGCTGCATGCAATCTCCCTCTCAAAGCATTCGCTCTGGCCCAACCTAAGATAGCATACAAAGGTTTATTTGCTTGTTTGCTTTTAAATCAACATGCAAATTATTTTATTCTCATTCTACTGAACTGCTTTGAAAGACAGGTATTTACAGAACAGGTATTTTAAGAACATCTAAGACCTGGTATTGGACTGAACCAAATATATTAAATTATATTCTATATAAAAATACTATATCAAAGCTTTAGCATCCAACTCACTACCCAGCAAATTAAAATCCAAGAAAAATATTAGTTTGACCCAGATAATCCACCTACAAATTTTCATTTATTGGTTTCCCACTAAAACTGGTAAAATTGCCATTTAAACATCCAGGAGCTAAAGCTGGTGCACAAGTATCTGACTCTGCTGTGAACCTGTAGACACTAAATGGGGTTTTCTGATCCATACAACAGCACGTACAACCCAGCAATTTGAGCACATCCTTTCTGCTTCATTGGTCACCAACAGATTTTCTGTTAAGTTCAATTGAGTCCAACACTCTTTTTAGCCTTTCTCTTTTGAGGGAAAGGCTGGTGTTGTTTAAAGGTCTCACTAAAAAGCAGAGCCCTTGGATTGCAAACCACAAAACAGATCCTATCAAGAGCACACCTTTTAATACAGAACTACACACTGCCTTATTTTAAGCCCAGCAAGGGAAGTCTAATTTATGAAGGATTTTTTGGTAAAGTTCATTTTTACTAAGCGCACATCCCACCGAGGCAGCTGAACTGGGAGAAGACTCGGCAAGACCAGTGATCTGATGCATAAATTTAGTGTACTCAGTGGTTCTAGTTCTAATAGCCGTTTGGCCAACCAAATGTCAGTGTCTGCATTTTGTGGTTCTCAGCCCCCTACTAGCATAGGATAAAGTCACAGTCTTATAGAAATACCACAGTATACAAAGCCCTATGCTGTGAGGCAGTAAGGCAAGCAAGAGCAAAATTACTTGATGAATAATAATTAAAGAACAATTAAACAGCATGTCTTACTGATTCTCTATTTTGATACAAATAACTTATTCATTTCTTGACAGAAATGCAGAGTAACCTGGTATACAACATAATGCAACGTGTTCACAGTAATTTACTTCTAAGACTTCACGTACGGTCTAATTTTCACCATTACTTTTTAAAAATATTTTTTAGATTACATAAATGTTACATAAAAATATAGTGATTCCCTATATGCCCTGCTCCCCATTCCTCCCTCATTTTCCCACATAAACAACATCCTTCATTAGTGTGGTGCATTCATTGCAATTAATAAACGCATTTTGGGGGACTGCCACTGAGCATGGGTTATAATTTACATTGTAGCTTATAATCTCTCCTGCACAATTCTGTAGGTTATGGGATTCTCAGTTTTTATCTTCACAATTTCTTGGTAAAATATCTACATAGAGATCTGCCTATCAATCGTCTGTATGCTCTCCGACCTTGTGTTTCTCTATATCGTAGGTGTGAACTATTGCACATATTTCCCCAGGTTCCAAAGCCAACTAGCTTCCAATTAGATTCTTCCAGTGAGAGAAATTCGGTATAATAAAGTAAAGAAGAGAGAAGCCTTCTCTCTCTGCTCAGGAAGTAGCTCCAGTAATCACTGCATTCCTTTGGGTCCAGATCCCATAAAACAGCAGCCACTCACTCCTTGGGTTCCAGTGCCCACTGGGCAGCGCTGAATCTGAATTCTGGTAACACCACCTCCTCCCTTGGTTCCTGTAGCTTTAGGGTATTGATCACTTTCTGATATTGATAATCTCCATCTTAAATAATTCCCCCCATAGAACTATCTGGCGTGGGCTCTGTTTTCCTGTCTGGATCGCAACTGACACACAAAGTATCCAAAATTTCTTTAAAACAAGGCCCTAATTTATTTCCACATTTTGTTCTAAGGTTCAACTTTAATTCTGTCTTCTCACAACTTGTGTGAAATCCCTAATTACAAACATAAAATATAGTGATTATGTTCTCAGATTAGCCTCAGGTCCACAATGTACCTGAAGCTTATTTTTCTCAAAGCTCCAGTCTTGATTCTCTGCTTTTCTCACTCTTCCAAATCACTCTTAATAACCTCATCCCAACTCGTAAATCGCCAGTTTCTAACCAAATCCACACCTCAGCCCAGATGTCTCTCCAATTTCCAACTAGGTTTATCCAACCGGATGCCCTACATGCACCACAAATTTACTCTTTCTCCAAATGAGATGATTATATCTTCCTGACAAATTTGTTTATTTGATTATGTGCCATTAATATCCTCCTAGTTATCAAAGTCATGAACATTGACATCATCCTACAACCTACCCATGTAGCTCACACCCAAATCATTCACTGTCTTATAGATTATAATAGATACTTACCAGCTCTTACATATCTTCCCTATAACCCATTCCCCCTGCCACTGCCTTAATTTAGAAACTCATCTCTTCTTGCTTGGGCTAATTCAACAGCTTTCTAATTCATCTCCCTGACCTTTATCTTTCTACTGTTTCATTCAACTTTGCAATTCAACCAGAGTGACCTATCTAAACTATAAATCTGACTATGTCACTCGTGATTTGAATTTATTTAATGGATCCCCATAGCATTCAGAATAAAGTAACAAATGGTAAATGAAGAGCCATCTTTATATGACTACTGCCTTACTTTTTGGCGCCTCATACCTTATCCCATCCCTATAGCCACATAAAATACCACACATATGTCACCAAATAGCTACTCAACATCTCACATGCCTTTGGCTTGGAATGCCCACACCCACCTTTTTAAACTAGTAACTCTTAAGTGTCCTAAAAAGCCAGTTTAATAGTCACCTCCTCTCACATCACAATTGAAACATAAGGAGGTAAAGGGTTAGCATTATGGATCTAATGTGCCAGGTGAAATAAATGCCAGGCCAAAGGCTGGAGTAGCCTCCCGGAGGCGCAGGTTGTTTTCCTCCACCCCTCCAGTCCCTAGGAGAAACCGCCTGCATCACTTCTCTACCACTGCTTCCCTTTACAATGTATTCCCTCTACTCCACAATCAAATTATTAAGGTCATGATGACATCAGGAAAGAGATGAAAGGATAAATCCACTTACTCCTTGGCTCCCTACTTCTCCATAGCTCCAAATTATGCCCTTAAACTTCAACTTTAGCCCATTAGGGGAAGATAAAATGAGAACAAAGAAGAAATTTTACATATAGATATAAATAGATAAATATAGGCACATAGAATATATGGATAGATATAGTAAATGCATGTAAGGTGTTTGTTTACTTAATATATGTGTGTATACCTACACACAAACATACACACATAATATAATTATATACAGAAGAACACCCAGGCCCAGACTATGCTCAGCATATCTGGAGGAAACACCCGGGACAGGCAACACAACCACCATTCTCATTTAATCTGCTCTGAGCTTCACATTTGATAAATTTTGTCTTATTCACTGTTATATTCTCAATCTCAAGAACAGTACTGGCACACAGCAGATACTTAGATACTTAATAAATACTTATTAGATGAATAATTGAACATTTCTAACAAAAACAAAACTGCTGTGGATGGGCTAGTGGTTAGAAGATGGAGAGGCTGAAGGAGGGGAGGGGAATGGTATGGTGGTGGGGAGGGTGGGAAGGAAGGTCAAAGAGAGAAATAGGCATTAGAGAAATGGATGCATCTGGGGAGGAGAGCAGTCTTGTGGCCAGAAAGCCAACTGTAATTTGTGCAAATTGCTAACTGATGGGCTATTGGCAAAAACATTTTATACTTACTTTATAACTTTGGATGATTTAAAAATTTAAGCACTTGAGAATAAGTTGTCATGTTTATCAAAGAAAAAAAAATCATTTAAAACACAAGTGGTGCCTTAAAAATCCTTTTAAGTTTCTTATCCTTTCTACTATGTATTCTCATTGCTATTTGGTGAGCTTGTGATTTGGCATTTGAAGCAAATGTGGACAGTGTTCGGGAGGAACTCTGCGCTGTCTGAAAAGCACTGGACCGAGTTTGCAAACTGGAGGCGAGTTCAAATGACCGCTGTGCCACGGTCATGCTGTTCACCATGACGACACAAAGCCAGAGAGACTGGCCTCCACCAGCTGACGAAAGAGTCTTGACCTTTCTCATTCCAAAGACCTACTGTTCTCATCCGTTATAGTATGCTTCTATGCTGCTTGTTCCAAGCAGAATTTGCCAGCTGAAAGGGATGTGCTTGGGTGGTCTTTTTTTAGAGTACACCAATGTGCTCTGAATAACTGAAAAACAGTTTTGTCTAAGGTCAAAAAGGCTTCAGACGGAAATGCAAAACAAAGGCCTGTACTTTAAAAGCAAAACTTGGAGGAGGTTGGTTTTGCACCCAAACACTGCGTATTATTCAAAATGTACTCTTATCAGCAAATAGAACCATCTGGGCCCCAGGTATACTTATAGAAAGGAAACCCAGGTGGCTTACAAAGCCCATCGAACTCTCAAAAGAATGTGTACACATACCATATGGCATGAGAGTCCTTTAATGATTAAAGAAACTCTATTTACTCAGCCTGATGACATGCTAATGGCCAAGAAAAGGCTGGGACGTTTAAACACCTCGTGGCTCTGGAGAGCCAGTGTCCTCACTCCTGGGGTGTGAGGTGGTGTGCCTGGGCAGGGGAGATCACGGGCGAAAGGGCCCACAACTTCCTGCTCTGTCAGATTTGGAAAACAAAGTAATTAATCTGACTGCTCCAGAAGACATTTTTTAAATTTTAGAATGAACACAGCGATATCGTGGGACATAATGCAAAATTCATAGGCATTTTACCATAACTACTAAACTTCACAAAAATTTTGCTTTCCCGGATTTCAGGTAAGCACGTCTTAAGAGCCTACCTCTGTTTTCACAAACTCCAGGGTGTCACTCAAGTTCTAAGGAGCCCGTCTGTGATTCCAGTCCACACTGCCCTTTCCTTCACGAGTTCTCTACTGCACAGCAACCAAAAACACACTTTCCTCCTCCCTTAAGTTTCAGGTGGATCTTTGAAACTAAATTCTCTTTCAGGGAGGCGGCTGTGGCTCAATCAGTGGGGCTCCTGTTTACCATATGGGAGGCCCCGGGTTCGGTTCCCGGGGCCTCCTGGTGAAGGCAAGCCCGCCCGCATGGCGTGGTTAGCTGACCCAGCGAGCACAAGCAGCAAGGGGGGGATAAACGAATAAATAAATAAAATCTTTAAAAAAAAAAAAAAAAAATTCTCTTTCAGGACAGGGTCATGGTTTTTACATCTACTTAACAACTGTTTGTTGATTATATGATTTATTATTAGAAGTACTTTTAATAATAAGGCTATGAATATTGATATCCAAAATGAAAAAGTAAAAAATTAGCATTGATAATTCTGAAAGAATTATGATTATTGCACTTAACCATTTATCTCAGGATCTAAGAGTACTTAGATTAAATATTTTCTTCTCTTATTTCTGTTGAAATAATTAAAATTCTTAAATTACACATGGACAAACATGTAGTTCATCCTTACTTCACTGAAGGCATTAATTGAATTGTCAGGAAGGGGAACTTACAACATTCGGGTACCACTGGCATAATATTTGGCTTGTTCACAAGAGGTGCACAAATGTCCTGCTGCCCTTCAGCACACCTATTCCTTCTGCTCTTCTGCTGCACATGTAGTGTTAACAAGGGGGTCCGAAAGGAGGCATCTCGCCCTGCCCCAGTGTTTGACTGCCTGGCCCAAACACACTTACGCTTCATCAACTTTAAGTTTTAGCCGACATGCCATCACATTATGAATATATGTCTGCTTTTCTTCAAAGCCATACTTCCAATCTGCCAAATTTAGGTGCCTCCATTGAAATGTGAGGGAATGAAGAACATCAATGCTTTTACGGAAACTTTTCCCAGGTCCTTCCACATTTCTGATAATCTGAGACAAATGTCAGGGGCGAAGCCTTTTAGAACTGCTGTGCCATCTTGAACTTTGAGTAATAAAGAACAATATTTCATGGCAGTATAAAATCTCCAAACATCTTTGAAATAGAAAAAAATATACAACACAGAATACAGTATGTATGTATTACTTCTTTTAAAATGAATATAAATCTTTTTTCAATGCTATCAATACTTTAACAAATAATGGCTTTTTCACTAAATAAAATCAATGTCTAAGGAGAATTTAACAATAAAAACATGCTTGAATTTTAGAAACTTTAGCTTTTGGGAAACAGTATATTAAAATGATGACAGCTGCCACTTTGATCAACTTTTAAATTCTGTATGTTACAACTCTAGGATATGACTACAGTCTTAACGTATTTGTCATGAATTGACACAGCTAAGCACAGTGCTCGACAGTTTTCAGCAAAGTTAGCAATACTAATTGCTTAAACTAGGACCTCAAGAGTCTCTGAATTCACTGTAGTGAGGACTGATGAACTGACCTGGCTCCAGAAAACTTCGAGACACGCTTTGAAGTGCTTTCAAGTGTAAAAATGAATGCAGTGTTTTAAACTGTGGCTCACTGGTATTTTACCAAGGCAGAGAGATACAAAGAGAAATTCTTTCAGGTTGCAGTCCCTTCAGAGATGATATAGTTAATAACTAAATCACAATGAAAACTCACCAAGTTAACATGCCACTTCTGAATATACTTTTTAATGTCTTTGAGCATGAAGAGTGGTTTGAATCAAGACATTAATAAGCATGCCAATTATTATTTTTGAAACAAAATGGATACTCTAAAGTGATTTCCTAGTGTACAAACAGCCTTTTGGAAATAAAGCCAAAATGCAGATGCAGTCCAAAACCCTTCCGTTCTACTGGCTCTTCTGTGATCAGCTCTGTCTACATCTCCAAGCTTGTCATCTGTCACTATGTCCCTGTTACAATGACTTTCTTTAATCCAAACATCTGTACGTGCAGCTCTCTGCCTGTAGAGTTCTCCTTACCTCGTGGTAGAGCTGGCTCCATGGCTTTGTTCTTGTCTCAGAGATGCCCTTCCTGAACAACCTGTCTACAGAGGTTCTCACTTCCCCCAGGTCCTCTCTGTCATCTAACCTTCTAGGTTTCCTTTTATACACATATATATCTTCGTTTGTTGATTCATTTTCTTATTACTGAGAAATTCAAATTCCTTTTGAATTTCAGACAGAATTTCAAAAGGAAATTGAAAATTCATCTAAAATATGTAATAGGTTCTTTCTCG
The DNA here is from genome assembly GCA_026826555.1 of Tolypeutes matacus. NCBI lineage: Eukaryota > Metazoa > Chordata > Mammalia > Cingulata > Chlamyphoridae > Tolypeutes > Tolypeutes matacus. The sequence continues at coordinate 1,647,738 of JAKSZT010054548.1, forward strand.
AATGGTTTTGGTACAGTCTGAAATTAAAATAGAAAAACAGAATCAATTAAGATTAAAGACCCTATTTATGGAGCACTATGAGTGCCACGGCTGAGAAGGTCCTTGCTTATTCCTCCTGTAGAAACCTTAGAACTTAGTCGAGCCTATCCTGGACTGGAATCTGATCCTTCTCACTTACTTGCTCAGTGACCTTTTGTCAGCTATTTAACCTTAGTTTCTTCATGTGAAAAACTGAAAATAAAAGAATTGTCTTAGAGGTATGTTTGTGTGTGTGTGTGCACATGCAGATTAAACGAATGTATCTGGCATGTAGAAAGCACTTAATAAATAGCAGATATTATTTTTAATAATTATGCAACTTGTTGACGATAAGATTCTTGCATGCTGTCATGAAACTTAAATTCCATCTATTAACTGTCTTCCAAAGTGTGTGGACTAAATGAAAGTGAAAACAACATAAACTTGCCCATTAGTCCTGATTTCCCAATTTACCATCTTTACCTCTATCCCTGTCTTATTCTCCACTGCATCCCCAGGCCCAGCAAAAGACTTGGCGAAAAATAGACACACAACAAAATATTAATATTCCAAGCAGTGATTCTAAATGTGTCACTAATTATCATCTTATAAATTGCACTTCACTCCTGTCTAGGGGTTCCTTGGGAATATTTCAGCTACTACTAGAAAAATAGTTAAAAAATTGGGAAGCATTTTGAAATCTTTCTGTTTAAGGCCTGGATCATTCGCCACTTGTGGAGAGGCACTGAATTGGAGTGGCTGTTAGGTAACTAGGTTGAAAGAATGGCTTAATTCCTCTCCACTGAACTTAAACCATCATTTTTATTGTTATTAAAAATTGCTAATGTCAACGGAATGAACACGTTACCCAGTTCGCAGCACCCTAAACTGCTGAGGTAAGAAATTACAATGATTACTTATTAGAGAGAAAACCATTACATGAATACAATGGAAAGCCAGAGAGCAACAACTAGATAATTTCTGTCTAACTACTGGTAATTAATGCAGTAAGAAAATAACAGATACATATTGGAAATGAAGAATTATGGATTATTTGCACTTATTTTTTCTCTGTGGCAATTAAATTAACTATCTTTGATTTCTCACCTGTTACCATGGTTATTTTTATAGAGTGAGGGCATCAATGTCTTGAATATAATAGTCACATTAAAACTACAGCTTTCTCTACTTTGCAAAGGTTTTGATGGCACTGTGAAAGAGAAAGGTGCTGGTGTAAGGGCAGAGAGCTGCCTGGTGAATGAAACTATTTAACCATCTTGAAGCAAAGAAGCCCACACTTTGACCCTTCCTGATGTCCTCAGAGAATATTGCTGAGATTCTGTTAGCTTAGAAGAGACATGCATATACAGCTCTTTCGGGGACAGTAAATGCTGTCAACTTGTGACTTATGTTGTTACTTATTCCTCTCAAAAAGGAGAATAACAAGTTCTCTCTACCTCTCTATTGAAAATTCTGGGAAAAGAATATATATTGAATCTAGGAAGAGAAAAAAATTGGGGAAAAATATAAAATCAACCCTCAAGTCTCTCAAAAAAATACTAATATACTGAGCTCCAGAGGGGCTGTAATAACTGGGTTTCACAACCAATATTGTGGATTACTGCCATGAACTTTCTCTCTCGAACCGATGCCCCAACGTTCATGGAGGTGGTGGGCAGCCATGCTATAAAATCCAAGGCTCTACTTTCTTAATTCTAATTTTCCTAGTTACTCTTTTCAAAAGTCATTTTACTCAGATACTCACTGGTTTATTTTACCAACTAGTCAAGTATTAACTTGCCCAGACCTTGTCATAATGTTCATCGGGGCCTCATGCTCTGCCCTTTCCTCTTACCATCATGTACCGTCTCCCAAAAGCTTCCATCTACTCTCAGGCCTCTCTCTTAACATTTGCAGACCCAGGACAAGAGAACAAATGGAGGTAACCCCTCTGTGGCCGGCCTCTCTCAAACAGCTGCCCCTTGGCCAACATGGGGCCAAAGGTCGCACAAGCCAATGGCACAATATGCCCTTTGAAGGACCCTGGAATAGGCCTGTACGGGCCTCCTTGGCAGATGTGAGGTCCCTGGGCAGGAATTGCGATATATGAGATCCCTGAAGCGTGAATGGGGGCTTGTGGACTTCTTGCCCACCCAGGGAGGACCAGGGAGAGGGTCCTGGCACAGGCTGCAGTTTTCCACATCATTACATTTTATGGAGAAGCATACAATAAATGGAATGGAAAAGCTGACAATAAATACTCTGCCTTATTTAAAGCCCATATCTCATATCTTCCTCATCTTGGACAAGCTGCCCTTATTGCTAATAACCGACATCAGTGTGTTGTGTTAGGATAAGGAATCTGACACTGATTCACCAGGTCGGGTCTGAGATTTGTGTGCCCCCTACGAATAATCTCTTTACTTAAACAAATGAAGGGGGTGGGGCAGAAATTGGGGCCTTCTTTTCTTGTAAAGAAACTTTAGAAGGGTCTTTACCTGTTTCTCTCAGTGAGCCATGCACAATTTTAGAAATCATCTTAAAGATGAGTTCTTTAAGGCTTGGAGCAACTGTTTTTATTCCTCTCAATACACTCCTCTTTTTTTTTTTTTTTTTTAAGACTTATTTATTTATCCCCGCCCCCACCCCGTCTCGTTGTTTTGTGCTCATTGTCTGCTCTCTGTGTTCTTCTTTGTCTGATTGTCTTCTCTTTAGGCGGCACCAGGAATCGATCCTGGGACCTTCTGGAGTGGAGAGAGGCGCTCAATCTCTGGAGCTACCTCAACTCCCTGGTCTGCTGCGTCTCTCATTGTCTCTCTTCTGTGTCTCTTTCAGTTGTGTCAGCTTGCTGTGCCAGCTCTCCTGCTTGGGCCAGCACTCCGCAAACGCCAGCACTCCATGTGGGCCAGCACTCCGCGCAGGCCAGCTTGCTTTTCACCAGGAGGCCCCGGGAATCAAACCCTGGACCTCCTATACGGTAGACGGGAGCCCAATCGCTTGAGCCACATCTGCTTTAACCTAAGATGAGCACAGATAAAAGTTGAAGCCAGAAGCTCAGATACTGCTAGGACAGAGAACGCAAATGGGGATGGTGGAGAGATTACCATTGCTTGTGGTAGAGAGGAGGATTTAAAGAAAAACTATAATGTTTTACATATACCAAATAGGGATGGAGAGAGAGAGAGAGAGAGAGAGAGAGAGAGAGAATGGCAGAGGGGATTGTCCTGGATAAATGAAGTATTTTCCTTCCATTGATTTATTCTTTCACTCAACAAATATTTCTTAAGAAGCTACTATGTATTATATACTATTTAAGGAATTATGTAATCCATTGTTAAGAAAATAGTTAAGATTCCTACTTTATTAAGCTTATAGTCTTATAATTTAGATTAAAATGAACCAAACAACTGGTCTAAAAAAAATTATAAACCATGAAGTGTTCTGAAGGAAAATGCAAGGTTGGCTATTAAAACATATCACAGGTGGATCTAATCTAATTTGGGCATTAGGAAAGGCTCCTGAGGAAGCATCATTTCAGCAGATCTCTAAACGGTAAGTGGAAGGTGAAGAGCTTCTAGGTGGAAGGGAGAGAAAACTCAACGACCTCAAGATGGAAAGGGCATGTACCAGGTGTAAAAAGATAGCCCAAGTGCCAAGGGTGCAGAAGTGAAGACAGATGGTGCAGGGCCTTGGAGCAATGGTGCACACTTAGGTCCTTATTCTAAGCATAATGAAAAGCCACTGACAGATTTGCATTAGGGAAGATCTATGATCACCTATGTATCTTCAAATCCCTGTGGAGCATCTACCGGAGCAGATAATGACAAGGAGGAGTTTGGAAAGAGTCTCACTGGGAGGTTACTGAAGTACCCGGGAAAGATGGCACCTTGGCTCACGGTGGATGGTGGTGGAGACAGAAAGACGTAGAAAGATAGACAATATGTTAGGAGGCAAAAGCAACTAAAGATAGCACACATAAATGGAAGGGAGGACAACTGTTAGTTCATGTGTAAAACAACAGGATAGATGGTGACGTCATTTGTTAAACTATGAGGACTGATGGAAGAATCGAGTTTGGGCAGGTAGAGAAGAGCTCAGTCTTGCAGCCAAAGGTCTATAGGACAGAGTGGTATATTTTCATTTTCATGACTAGTACCATGAACAGAGAAATCCAGTCGAGGAATTCTTAGGGATGAGAGGGAGGTTCTTTTAATTTCTGTTGTTGTTGTTACTTTGCTAACTTCTATGAACTCAAACTATGATTAAGAGCTAATAAGAAAATGTGTTTATATGTATGTGTACATGTGTGTGTTTTAACCAGACCTTAGTTTTAAGACTTTTTTTAAACCTCATTAATATAATGAAATCACAAGATTTTAGAGCTAGAAAAGGTCATATAAATTATGAGTCGAAAAACGTGCTCAAAACAACTTGTGACCTGCTCCAAGTTTCCTAGGCGAATGATAAATGTTAGAAATACCCAGAATTCTATGGGTTTCCATAGAGCTGTGCTTTTTCCATGGCAGCATGGTTTCCAGCCTGGCTGATGGCCCACATCACCTGGGGTAGGTGAATTAGGGGTTTGAGTGGATCCTAAACAAACTCTGGATCCCCTTTCCTTGATGTCCTCTCAAGATAATCTGGAGTGGGGCCCAGGGGCCTGTATTTTTAGATGCCTTTCAAGTGATTTCCTTCTTAGCACATTCTTTAGGATTTTTAAATTGATTATCTAAAAAACAATTTTTAATGAAATGCTTTCAGTTTATGAGGAACCCACAAGTGTTTATTATCAAAAGCATATATCACTGGTTTGAATCCAAAGACTTAAAATTCAGAGTTTGACATAGATGTGAATGATAAGAGGCTTTTCCTTTCCTGTGGAAAAAAAATTATTTCCAGTATAAAAAGATCCAATATAAATACTCTTTTTATAAAGTAGATATCCTTTGGTTGTGTTAAGATTCTTCTAGAAATTTAAAACAGTTTTGTACTCCTAAGAGTAAATGTCTAATTTAGGTATTTCACTTTGCATGGTTTTTTAAGAGATGTAATAGCTCAAAATCAGGCCCAATTCATCCTTTGCTGATTTTAAAACACTCAAAAGGAGGAAAAAGGAATATTTATATACAAGAGTGAACATTTTTTATATAAACAGCATCCATACCAGATTTTCTACATAATACAAATGAGATAAACTTGGAAAACCAAGCAAATTCAGTTACTTCCAACAGAATATAAAATAAACCCTTAAGTATTAATAACCAATCTAGACTGCAATGAAAGCAATCACAGAGATCAAAGGTAAGCGAAGCAATTATGAAGGACATAAATGATGGAAGGAAAGAGATGCAGGGATGGTAGGTGGAAAAGGAGCACATCTGGCTTTAGTGGAGAGAGGAATACAGTGAGTTATTTTTGTCTGGCTGACCATTATGCCATAGAAACATGCAAATGCTTTCCTGGTTTCTTTCTTTGCAGATTCCATAGCACCTTTGTTTCTCTCTGTTCCTCCCCCTCCCTCTCCCTCTTTCTCTCTTGGTGGCCATTAACTACACTGACAGTTTGACAGGCTGAAATAAGGAAATAAACCACTTAAACATTGTTTCCTGATGTATGCATTCATCTCTTCTGCCAAACACAGATATTGAGGAGATACTTCACTCCTCCTGTCAGCTCACTAAATTACACCCCTGCTCACACGGCAACACCGTGCTCATGGCCCCCAGTCTCTGTGTGGCTCAGCTCCTACTAGAAGAATATGCAAGGTCTTCATTCTTTTGCGTTAAGACCTTCCTTTATTATTTTTAATGCTGAATTTTCTTACGCTATGAATTGGATTTCTGTGTAAAAGCAAATTATCCCTCCACCACCACCACCACCCCCTTTTTTTAACTGTCAGGATTCAGTTTTTATTTTTTAGAATTTTTGAATGCTTTGATTTGGGGAATAATAAATGAATACTAAACTACTGGTTAAATGCTGTATCTTTCTCATAAGCAACAAATAGTTTTGAATTTTCAAAACTAGATACTAATTAGCCTAAACATTAACATTTTTATAGATCCGGTGATGGTGATAGAGAGTAAAAAGACTGATAATGACATCCCAAATGGTGCCAGACCACAAATGACAGATGCTTCTTCCATAATTATTTGCATGTGGCAACTAAAGTCAAGCTTCTGTACAGCAAAATTGGAAAGTCTTAAAAACAATACCTAACTTCTTCCAAAGACATTGCTGGGGATTAAATTTGTAAGAATGGTAAGTGAGGAATAAAAAAGGGAAAGATAAGTTTTCAATTGGTTATTTACCTTCTATTACCACCATAATAGGAAGAAAGAGAAATTTCCATATTTAAGGATTTAAAACAAACAACAACAACAAAAAAACAATGGAAGTGAGCCTCTAGGACTTCTACGGGCTTCATTTCATCGAGTGCCTACTATACGCAGTGAACAAGCGTATGCTCTATAAAAGCTTCTAAGGAGAATCCTAAGTGTGTCCTACCTGCCTCCTAAGGAACGTGCAGACGAGAAGGGATGATGCATTCCTAAGAGACCAGACTGCAACGTGGAAGGCACTCTACTTCTAAATGGAGGCACAGATAAAATGCTGTGGAAACTCAAAGAAGGCAGGAATCTTCCCAAACACCCCCTCACCGCACCCCACCCATCCCCACACACACACACACACAATTGGGAATGCACAATTCACTCTGGGTAAAAGACAAAACACATTTCCTCCACCACTCGATTTTCACATTTTATCATAATTGTGTGTTTTATGTCATCTACTTTTTTCTGTCAGACCATAAAATCTGTGAGGCCTTGGGCCTCGTCTACCATGTTCATTAGACACAGAGGGTAGCATGTAATATGTACTCAACAAATCTTTGTTGAATGAATGAGTGAATCATCTTGTGATTAAAAAAAAAGTAGTGACTGAATTTTCATGTCCAGAGGATGATTCTATGGGTTTCTTAATCATGGAATTTTCTTTCTTATTGCAAATCACCAAAAAGACAGAATGGAAATTTGTGTAAAAATGCTGGACACCCCAATGATTACAAATCCTATATTTAAGTAGCAAAATTGCCAAAATATAGCCAAGATTAAATGACTACTTTTTATAGAATTGACTGTTTCCTTTACTCAGGAGAAATCCTCCATTGCAATCTGATAATCAGTAATGATTACAGGACTAATCACAAAAGTGAAGCACAGGAAAACCCTCTGAAAGCCTTCTTTCTCCACCTCTGCCTCAAAAGTTTCCCAAGCTTTCATAATCTCTTAGCTGTCAAAAACGTCTTCTTTCACTGTCTTCCAAGAAAGGCAATCTATTTATTGCTAAGTTATCAATGACAGTGAAAGGGTTCCTACAGAAAAGATACAAAAGAGTAAATGCTAAGGTAGGTCATTAAGCACACCTGTTTGAAGAATAGCTACCAGATGAAATTAAATTCCTTTACAAAAAAACTATTTAGTGTCTAAATCATCCTTACTTCATCAAATATTCCTGAAATAATACTGGCTACTATTTATTAAGCATTTTTTTGCCAGCACTATTTGTGGTGTTCTAAAAATCTTAACTTGTGGCAGTTTGATATGATTGATGAATTCCAACAAGAAATACTGATTATGTTTGTAAACTGGTCTGTTCATCTGGGCTCATGATACCCTTTGATTGTATTAAATTCAGAGGTTTCACTTTTGCTTGATTAAATTAAGATTAGGGCCTTGATTCTGTCACATCACTAGGACGCTGAGTCCCCACCCCCTTGGTGGGCGGACACTCACATAGCAAATACATGGAGAAGAACACAGAAAGTTTAGTTTTGGACAGCGGAGCTCTAGGGAGAGAGCTGAGCCATTCGCCCGATAGTTTGCAGCTGAAGAGACCAGACATCTGAACCGCTGAGAAAGCCCAGAGAGAAGCCCCGTGGACAGAGATGAGCCTTATGCAAGCCTACAGCTGAGATTAGAAGAAGCTGGGACAATGGAGCCTAAGGAGGAAGAGGGAGGCTGAACCCTGGAAGAGACCGGCAGCCATCTTGCTCCAACACATGGCAACAGACTTTGGTGAGGGAAATAACTTACTCTTTATGGACTTGTGACTGTAAGCTTCTACCCCAAATAAATATCCTTTATACAAGCCAACAGATTTCTGGTACTTTGCATCAGCACCCCTTTGGCTGACTAATACTTAACTTCACTAAAGTTTCACAATTACCTTATAAAGTAGGAGTTATTATCCCTAGTTGACAGATAAAGAAACTGAGGGTCAGAAAGTTGAGGAATCCAAGTCCACCATGGCCTGAACTTCCCAATGTTAATAAATAACATTCCAACCATTCCCCGCTTGGCAATTAGTACATGATTCAGAGACTAAGTTTACTTTGACTCAAAATTCTTAGTAGTGGTAAAAGGGTGAAAATTTACCAGAGTCACAGCTTTAAACTGGGCTCTTTCAAGTGAGCATAATATGCAAAATATACACTTAGGTATCTGAATTGAAAAACTGACCCACTGTAACAACAGTTGTTACCTCCTGACAGGCATCTTACGCTCTGGCCCCAAAATGCCCTTTGGTGATGGAGTGGAGCAAGGCGTGAGGCAGGAGTGGCCGGCCACAAGAGGGGACCTTGCTGTGGCTTGGTGTGCAGATGAGCACATAAAGAGAGGGACACTTGTGACTGATTTTTCCTACATGTCACTTGCTCTTGCATTTCCACTGTTTTCTCAAATGTCTTGGCAATAGATTGCTTTCTAAAATGTTGAAAGGGGCACTTTTGTAAAATAAGCACCAAGGGAAAACTTGTTGTCCTTGTCCTCCCCCCCGCTTCATACGTCATACTTTTGGGGTGAGATATGAATAATTCTGACTCTAAAAACTGCACTATTTTTATTACAATATATTGCCTCCCAATAATTTTAGGAGATCACGAGAAACCCTATTTTTGCCATGCTTCCACACTCTTCTCTAAACTTAATATATTTTACCAAGGGATAAGGAAGGAGGCTATTTATTTTTATGTCCTCAGTCACTAAAACACCAAAAGCAGCCTATGCTTTACCAAAAAAGATATTTAGCTTAGTGTTGAAACAAAAAGGCTGTCTCCTTTAACCCCACTTGCATCTTTCCCCAATTCTATGTTTGAAAATAGAATCTTTACCAACAACATTAGATTTTTGAGCTTATAAAATGGAAGCCAAAGGTAGGAGACAGAAAAATGGAGAGGAATAATGGAATTGTGTAGATACAAGAAAAATCAGAAAAGAAAGGAGAACCAAAGGGAGGGAGATGCAGGAGGGAAAAAAAAAAAAAAAAAAAAGAAGAGAAGGAGTCAGAATATTTTTGTTTTATCCACACCCTTTGATAGATAAAGTTAGAGGTTTGCCATAAGACAAAATTGCCTACTTCAGTACTCAATATTTTATTTCTATGTAACTTCCTCTTCAAATAGGTTAATTACAGAGGCAATTAGTCTAGCTACACACAGGATGTCACTATTCCCTTTTATAAATAGAAATAGCACACATGTTTCAGGCAGAGAAAAATATCTGTAAAGATTGAATTCCAAAAATTTGTAGATTTTTGTGCTGTGAGATGCTATTTTACCCAGTTTTTAAAAAAATTTCATTATTGTCCCCATCCTTATTTATTGAACAGCCTTTGTGTGCTATGTGAACTAGAAAGATCAGAATAGAAAGTCCAAAAGAGTAAGGATCATGGCAGTAGGTACCTTAACAGAAAGAGGTAAAATCATATCAGCAAGGCAAATAAATATGAAAAAGGACCTGGACCCCAAAAAAGTAATTCTGTATTAGTTTAACAAATGCTCTGACCTATGTAGCCTCCTACATTTTTTGTGCAAATATTTTAATTTTACATATTCAGAGTCTGGAAATGTGTGACTTCTGTAGTTCTGAGAGCCAAGTGGTTCCTAGCATAATCATTTTTTTAAGTGAGCTTTTCTGAAAATTGGATACATGCACCTCTGGATAGCCTGATCCAGTCTTGGTGATGCACAGGGATTCAAAAGCAAAGTCATTAAAGCACTAATAATCATATCCATTTTACCTAATAGCCCTATCTACTGATTACTGCTTGTATATTTATCAAAACCCAAATGCTCAAGTGCTCTTCAGAAGAACAAATTGTTGTATCTAGTACTAGATACAGATCCACAGAGGGCACTCGTCCTTGGTGGCAGCTACCCAGATGACAAAAACGCAAGGCACTGCTGACCCTGGACATCTGCGGGCCGTGAGTGCACGCGCCTCCTGCGGCATCTGAAAGCCAGGCCTTCGGGCAGACCCCATATTGACCGGTCCGTCTCATGCCCTTACGCGGCCACAGACTGTCCTCAGCTGTGGCTGGCTCAAAAGGGGCCACGGCAGGGCCTCCAGAGAGACGCACTCAGCGCCCCACAAGGGAAAGAAGCCACGACCTCGTCCCGCCGAAGGACGGCCCCACTGCCTTCTTCTGCTACAAGTACTGCACGCTGCCTACAAATCCACCCGGCCGCCGCCCCAGGCCCGGGACCTCTCTGCCTGAGTGGGATGTCTCACTCCACCGCCTACTAGTCGCTGAGTCGCGACAAGTTACTCAATTTCTCTCTGCCTCAAGCTCCTCGGCTGAAGAATGTGGACGGTAACATCTGCGGGGCACTGGGGCTTAAATGAGATGCTACCTGCAAGCCAGGACCAGAACTGGGCCCAAGAGGACCTCAGCAAACGATTGCTACCAAGATTATTCTGCAGGGAACAAAAAGTGCTGAGGCTTTTAAATCTAACCTCCTATAAGAAAAGTCAGAACTTGAAATGGTGGTAAAATCCACCAGGATACGAGAGCTGAGGCCTATCGAGCCCTCCGTCAGCACTAGGGCGAATCTGCCATAGCCTGGTCTACTGCCGCAGTCGCTCTGAGGACACAGGCGCAATGGAGAAATGCACTTTGTTGTTCTGCTCCATGACAGCAAAGTTACTGCCGAGGACACGGGACGGGCAGGGAATAGCGTGATCTCCCTTCCAGGAGATGAGCAGTGCCACCAAAAACTCCACAAATACTTTTTTTATATAAAAGATCATTGGCTTTATTGCTATTTACCATTTTTGACCTATTTCCTCTAGGGATTTTAATAGTGGGTGGATAGATTAGCTGTGAAGCTAAACCAGCTAGGAAATAAGTTGTTTTAGCCGTGGTGCCCACAAGTATAGAGATAGGTGCATATATGCATTCTTTCCCAAGCATGGGCCAGGAGGGAGGCAGAAAGGATGACAATTAAAAGTATATTACAGAAGATATAAAGGAGCACATTAGGAACTCAGCGATGTTTCCTTTGATGCAACAGATAAATTAAAATATTTATCATTAGAAATCTGTCTCTTGCACGTGCTCTCTCTCTGTCTACACACACAGTAGTTTCAGTCCCATAGTTTTTCACTGGAATCCTGCCTGCTGAGATTTAGTCCCTTTGTGCAGGACAGAAGTGTCTAGGTTTTTAAATTACCAATCTTGTATTTCCAGCTACCGTAACAACTGATTTAGACTGACTTCTTGGGTAACCAGATCAATTGCATAGACATCAATACTTATGAGGGCTTGGGGGAAGGGAATCAGCTGAGACAGCCTATAAATGGACTATGAAATCACCATTACAAAAGACACTAGAACAACAACGGAATTCTTCACAGCCCAGTTCATTTTTATACAAATCAGGACATAGTACAGATCAAATCGGTCTTGATACCAGGACTGTGACCAGGTATGGACTAAACTACAAGTAGCAAAAAGCTACTGTTGAACCAGCTGGTCAGGTATGTGGGTGCCTGCCTCTGAAACTCAGTATTTTGGACGAATTTGGTGTTTAACAATTACTTGGATCTAAAATTACCAAATATGGGAAGCGGCTGTGGCTCAATCAGTAGGGCTCCCGTTTACCATATGGGAGGCCCCGGGTTCGGTTCCCGGGGCCTCCTGGTGAAGGCAGGCCCGCCCGCACGGCGTGGTCAGCTGACCCAGCAAGCACAAGCAGCAAGGGGGGGATAAATGAATAAATAAATAAAATCTTTAAAAAAAATAAATAAAATAAATAAATAAAAATAAATAAAAAATAAAATTACCAAATATTCAGGGCAAAGAAATCTTGGTTTAAAAAAAAAGGGGGGATGTTAGTTTAACACCATTATAGATGCAATAAAATGACCTGATCCACCAGTAGAAACAAGTAATTTACAAAATCCCATTTCTCAAATATTTCATCCACAGAAATGTAAAAAAAATGAAAGCAGACATCTTATTATTTCTATTACACACTAAATAGAATAGCATATATTTATTCATATTAAGATAACACGTATAATCACAGAGTTGCAATTCTTACGTTTAACCTGTTATCCTTACTTAAGTAATGAAAATTTACCTATGAAATGGTAACTAAATTTTGCTGCATTGGTTTTACTAATGCTTTCCCCTGTTTGCTCTGCTTTTTCCACTTTGTCATTTGGCTCTTGACTTTAGTGGACAAAAATGAAATAAAAAGAAATCTCATAATCATCTTTTTGCTGCATACAGTTTCAGTTTGCCCTCAGTCTCTTTTCTTTCTGCCATCACCTTTTGAAGGCAGCCAGAAGCTGTGCTGGAGAGGTGCCAGCATGTCCTCTTCTCGTGGTAGTTTGAGTGCCTCTATGTATATCTCAGCTAGGCTTACCTAAGTCACCATTTAAAATATTGAGTAGAAAGAGCAGGTTGGAATAGTCAGCACTTATAAGTCCACTGGTTACATGATACAAAAATATATAGCCAACTCTAGAATTTATAGCAATAACATTTATGTATCATGTTACTCCTAGAACAATCCAATTTATAAAGTGCCTATTGTGTATACATAAGGAATAATCATAAATCATTTACATTAAACAGTGTCAACAGGCAAAACACAACTTTCCCCTGATACTCTGCACACTGAGATTAATGAGGTTTTTGAAAGGAAGCACTCTTAAGAAAAAAACCTCTGATTCATCCTAGGTGGACAACATACCCATATATAGGAGCAGGTGTCGGGAGTATGATTTAGAATACCTATGGAACATTTCTGGAAAATATTAGCTTTCTCTGAAGTAGAAAGATGTCTGCACAGTGAGCTGGGAATGTGGCGAGAACCCAAATCTGTCACCATCCTCAGAGTTTCTTTTATTTCCTTGTCAGTAAAGAATGGATTTAAAACAAACAAACAAAGAAGATTTTAAGGCCAGATTTGACCTGTTCTCTGACATGTTTTCATCTACAGGCACTTTTAGGAAACCTGGGGAAGGTTATTTAGATTAGCTGCTTTGTCTCTTTACTCTAAGTTGGAGAAAAATCCCAGCCAGAGACCAATGCTACCAACAATCCCAAAGTGAAACTCAAATATGTATGCAGATTTTCGCCCCCTTTTCACTTCCTAGCTTGACCCATATTAAGAAAGTCTTTAGAAATTCTGCGCATTGGGGTCCTGCATTAAACCCATTCCTTCTCCCTAAAAAGCCCTTAAAAACTGATAATGGGGAATGTTTTGACAATTCACATCTGTAAAAGCATTTAATCATATCTGAAAGTCACACTTATGCAGCTGAATTGATACTGTATAAGACAGTTTGGATTTCTCTTAAAGTATTTTGTTCCTCAATCATGTGTCTTAGGGAAGAATTACAGGAATGGCATTTTTAGCCTGCCTTAACCTACAGTCCTAAAATATCCTTTGATTTGTTTTAGCCAAATTGAAGAATAATTTCAAATTCGTTCTTTAAAAAACTCATTTCTCCTGTAAGCTCTATTGATATCTGATATTACTATGGAGATAAGCAACTCCCTATCTCAGCTAAAATAGAAATTGAATCTGAAAAACAGAAAGAAATGTATAGCAAAAAAGTCTCTAAACCAGTTTTCAATTAATGAACTACCTGCTGTTTCTTAGTCACGGATAATTGACACTGTGTGAAGTTATGCTGTAATCTGGTAAACAAAACAAAACCAAAACCATAGACACCAGAGTGGTTCAAGGTCCATGAAGTTCTCAGTTGGAGCAAGAAGTTGGTAAACTATGAGGTCTGTGGAAGTAGTTTTTTTTTTTAATGATAATAATAATAATAAATCCTTAATCTGGAAAGTCAGATACACTGTGGTCTTTGTAGGAATATTTTGAAACCTGAGCATCCACCAAGATAGCTGTATTTATGTGGGATCAGTTGATAGGAAAAAAAAGATGTACTTTTTCACAACTGAGGGTTTTAAACTTAACAAGAAGCAGTGACAGCTTACTTTAGCCATAAATAGAAGTTTTTGGTTACAAAGCTTATCCATTCAGGAGAAGTAGTACAATTTCAGAGGGTTTTTGCTGGTGTGAAGAGACAAAAGGTGATATAGAGTGCTTTCTTCATTAAATGTGTTTATTCTTTTAAAATATCCAGAAAATACAAAATTCTTTACCATTTTTTATTAATTCACGTTAGAAGATAAACTCCTCTTGTGCTCCATGAAGCAAAATCCCAGGCTAATTCCTTTCTGTCAGTGACCTGAGAAGGCTATGTAAAAATAAAGCACAATTATGAACGCCGTTTCTGTGGCTGCTACTGCAGTGCCCACCTTGTTTAAAGGGTCTTTTCTTCCCAATATTAATGGTAAATACACAATCATTATGTAAGCATTTTTAAAGTACCCATGGTTTTCTATGATTGACCTATAATTTTTACCAATTCTCTCCAAATTTCTCAACTAGAAATACATTTTTTTTTAAGAAAATGACTGACTTCATCAACATATTCCAAAATAAAATATGGTTGAAAAGAAAAAAAAATCAGCAAATCAACAGGAAGTTTAGGCCAATTATCAAAAAAAGGAATTTTCTTTACAAATTACTTTCATAGATGTGGTTAATACTTTTTTATCAGAACTGACTAAATTGAAGGAATTTGAAATACATAAAGACATAGGCTCCCATATCAATAAATGTTGTTGAACCAACAGTGGAAAAAAATTTTAATGGAGCTCTTCTATTGTTTTGAGTATAAAGGTCTTGCCTTGAGTAAAGATTTTGCTCCCTTTCCTTAATCCAAAATAACAGCAAAGAAACATTCCCATGCAGAACCACTCATTTCCACTTTAGTTAACAAGAAAATATAACTACCTTTCATTCTTAATTTGATATTATTGTTCAAACTACTAGTAACATGTGATATTCATTTTGTCTCTTTATTTAGGACACAATCCTAAAAACAATTCATTATCCTGGATGGCAATGGATATCAATACTGATTTTGTCCGTGTGTGCCAGAAGACATTGATTCAGTGTCATTTTTAGAGATTCTTAACCCAGAATCCACAGATTGCTAAGAAATCAATAGGCTGCTGGAATCATATGCAAAATTTCACATATATGTACCTATGGTGAATTTTCTGACAGTAAAGTATTCTTTTTTACTACCTAGCATCCATGCATTTCTCTCTGGGAACAATCTCTATTCATAGTCTACGGAAAATGGTAAAGCTGACTTTACCCCTTATTCCAAGAGCAGTGCCAGGATTATTCAGTGATCCTATCAGAGCCAACTAAAAAAAAGAGACTTTCTATAGTATCTTTGAGAAAGTTTCTCTCTCTTTTTCCAGCTTGATCTGAAGCCTGAGGGGATATTAGAAGGCTAATGCCATCATCTTGCTGCCAAATGAAGCCAAAGACTGAAGCTGTATTCGTGGAAGCTGGGAGATGGAGAGAAACTGAGTCTTGATTATATTACTTAAATTGGGAGCTCTGTGCCTTGATTTTCCACATGTGAATGAATAAATATAACACTACACACCATCCTACAAATCATGCATAGCTAGCTCCTTCTTAATTGTTTCTGGCTTTCCCTGATCTTTCCTAAATTCCTTTCTCTATACTCTGCACTTTTGTCTATCCTACCTGTCTTTATTATCATTACATATTGTCAAAATCGTATGTCATATGGGATTTCTTAAATTTGGTACGGAGGAGTTTGTTCAGTGTGCGAGACCTTTCAATCAAAGCCAACACAATACAGGATTATTTTCCAGAAGAAAAAAGGTAAAAAGGAGAGAGAAAAAGACAGACTTTAAAAACTGACGATTGAAAGAGAGAGCCATGTAGTAAAATTTATTAATGGTGGAACAAATTGAGATTTTGTTTATATACGTACAAGAAAATATATTTTGGTTAAGCATTCTGATCTCAATTTGGACCAGACTTAGCTGACATAATTATGGGGTTCCTAAAAGTAACTGCTGGAGTTTAGAAGCACTTGCCACTTCCCTCGAACTGGCTCTATAAATACCAAGAGTATTTTAGATTAAATGAATAGATTAATAAACATCTTTAGAATATCCATCATTAAAGCTGATTTATGTTCTTTTGCCAGCAGTAATTCAAAGAAATGCCATAATATTCAAAAAATATTGCATGTTGTTCTTACCATGTTGCCAATGTTATGACACTACGTAAGAAAGACAATATCTATATTCTTTTGTGGTACTAACTATACACAAAAGCCAATAGATATTAAACCACTTTAAGTTTATATGGGCATCAGCACAGGAACCAGTCATATTTATAACTCTGATGAATGGCCTTTCATTTGTAAATTTATAGTGTATCCATAATTTCTTTAGGGAACCAAGAGGTTCATTCAAAAAATTGCCACAACATTTATCTATGCAAAGATGATGGATACGGTTTATGAAATTAAATGCTTTTAAAAATTAAAATCATATTGCCAAGATAAGGCACATTTTCTTTTCTGGCTTGCTCACATTTTAAATTGATCACAACTGCACTCTCAGCAGTTACGATGCTTAATCTAGACGGGGTATTAATATACTTACTAAATATCCTAATATATTGTTGTAAGGGTTGTAGAGCATCAGTATCAACTACTCGACATTAGGTAAAACTCCTGTTATCAAATTTCTTGTTTTATTTTTTAATTCTGTTCCTCTATACTAAGCTATGAAATATAAGAAGTATCATTGGAATATACTATTTTGTGTTTATATTTACTGCATTTGCTGCATTTAATATTTCAGAACTACACACAACATATTGCACAGCTTAGTATAAGCATCAGATATTATAAACTATTATAATTTTTATTACAACTCAAATAAAATACATATTTTGCCAAAAATCAATATTAACTAAATCAATATTTATCCCAATAAAGACTTTGCTCAATTAGAAAAATGTGATGAGGTAGGAGGAGATGAACGGTAACAATTATCACTAAAGTAGCCAACCAAAGCAGAATAATCAATGCTATGTGTGTGAAGAAGAAATGCACATTGCTGCTATGTGTGATGTATTATAGCATCGTTCCTATTCTCTTTTCATTTGCCTTCATTTATTGCTGTAAATAGGAAATACAGGTCTTGGCCTTTTTTAAACAGTTTTATATTTTTAATCTTTCATATTACTACAGTATCTACAAAAGATTGAACCTAAAAGAGTTGTATTCTTTGATTAGGTTATATACAAAACAATCCAAATTATCAACTTTTTTTTAACATGATCCCATTCTTCAAAAAAATATTCCAACTGCTTACAAACCTTGTGAGCAAAATATTTGTTACAGATTGCACTCTCCATGTTTAAATTGCACTCTCCACGTTTTGCATATTTAAAAATAATAAAATAAACGTCTTATATACCTCAGTGGATCGCTAGCTGCTTGTGGGCAGGAACATATTCTTCATCATCTTTGGGCTGCCAATAGCCAGCACAGCACCTAGGATTTAACGCACACCCCATAAATATGTTTGAATTAATTAAATGGTACATTGCTGATTAGAATCCATTTAAAATATATGAGCTCAATTAAATAACCATTCTATACCTCAACCCTCTTCTTCAATATCCAAAACAAAGTATCAGTGAACATTCTTGTAAATTTGAATGGCATCTGGATTCTGAAAAGTCAATCCTCAAGAATAAATGTTTCTAAATGCAGACTACATCATATATTCTTATTATCTGTTGGTTTTAGTAGAGGTAATACATTGAAGTATTTGAGATAATGTACTTTGGAGTTAGGTTGACATGAGTCCAAATCCAGGTCCTGCCATTTACTACTTATATGGTCTTGAATAAATTGCTTAATCTCTCTAAATCTCAGCTTGTCTGTAAAATGGGGATAATTATAGTATCCTTCTAGTAAGCTTGTTGAAAGGATTAAAGAAAACAATACCTGACATGAAGCACACACTCAATAAGTGATAACCATTATTTGCCTTCAGTCCTCTCTCCCTCCCCTTCCTTTTTAAATTTAGAAAGAGCTCAAAAAGCTTTAAAACATGGTTTACTTTAGTAGTTTAAGGGAATTTAAGGAAGACCTCCTTGGCAAAAGTCCCTTTGAATTGATGCTGTTCAGGCATAAATTGTTTACCATTGTTTTATTTTTCCTTGCACATATGATAAAAGTTCCCACGATCATGAAAATAGAAATATGTTGTTTTGCTTTCGGAATGAAATTGATAGTAATGTTTAGAAGTGAGTGAGTCACACACAGGTAAAATTTCTAAAGATTGGCAAAAGTAGATCAGGTTCAGATGTCAGAAAATTATTAAAATGAAGTATTAGTTTTCAAACAAAATATTAATTAAATCCCATACTTTTGGGCTTCTTCTAAGGGCTTGAGTTGCTCTAAGTAAGAAGTGCTTTATAACCGCCCTACCCCCCACCCCCTATACTGGTGAACAAATTCTGCATAATCCTCAGGTCTGCGAATATAATGGGTTTTACTCCCCTGAATAGGTTATGTTATATGGCACAATGAACTTAAAGACAAGGAGGTTATCTAGGTGGGCCTAACTAATCACTGATCCCTTTACATTTCTGTCTACATGTCAGAGACATAGGAAATCAAAGATCTGAAGCATGAGAAGGATTTGATGCAGCACGCTGGCTCCAAAATGGAGAGGGCCACACAGCCAGGGAAATGGGTAGCCCCCAGCTGACAGGTAGCAAAAAGACAGGGACCTCAGTCGTATAACCACAAGGAACTGATTTATGCCAACAAGAACAAGCTTGGAAGCAGATTTTGCCCCAGAGCCTCCAGGCAGGAACTCAGCCTGCCTGACTTTGATTTCAACATTCTGATACCCTAAGTACTCCAGCCAGGCCATGCTGGACTTCTGACCTATGGAACTGTGAGCTAATAAATGGGCATTGTTTTAAGCAACTAAGTTTGTGGATATTTGTTACACTGCAATAGAAAACTAATACACACAGGAACAAAGGATTCTTTACGTCTTTTACTGACCCTCTTCAGCCTTGCACTCTGAAAACAAGGATCAGTTATGGGCTATGTCTCATTAACCATACAAACCCCAGATTACTATTACCAATAACACTGAAAATCCATGGGCCTACACTGAAAGAGATATACAGAACAAGGTATTATGCCACATTTGTTGACTGCACAGAGCTCATTTGGAAAACTCAATTTTCCATCTCCTATATGGTATTGAGGAGGCAACTCTAATTCTGCAGTGAATTTCCTCCAAATTTCTTTAAGTCTATTTAGAAGAGTGGGAGTAGCCAGTGATTGTGTCAACTCAAGGCAAACTTGGGAAACTACCACATGTGCCGTGTGGGCCATATAGAATTTCTAAGTATTTGGAGTGAGGTAATGGATGACTTGAAAGGAATCGCTCCCACGAGTCTTCATAGAATATGCCACTACAATTGCTCCTTATCTCATCCCCTTCTCTGTTCATTTGCAACAATACTGCCACACATTTTAAATAAAAAACAAATCTATGTCAATTTTAATAGTCTTCAAGATAAAACTATTCATGCACTGATGAACTAAATCTCTAAATGTGTACAGGACACTAGGCAGCGTGCTAGGTGGTAGGGATACAGTGGGCAGTAAGAGAGACAAGGTCCTAGTCCACTTTGAGTTTTGTTCTTTCAAAATATACTTCCCATGTTGTTCAGCTGGAAGACCTTGATTAATCATGAAGTCAAACTCAGGGAAGCCCTCCCAGGCAAAATCAAGCTGTGCTCACATAGAATCCTGTACATGGTCACATAATAAAATGCATCACATTGTGTTAAGATCACATAAGTTTGCATGTGTGTGTCTTCCACAGGCAGAATATAGGCAGAAAATACATACTCTCCAGAAGACAGTAGAGCTCTAAGCAGATTCTCTACCTAAAATCAAACATACACATTTGCATCCACATTTAGAAGAATATTTAATATATCCTTCCATGCTATATGGGGCCAATAAAGTAGACTATTGATATTTCAAATAAGTAATAGATATATACTTATTTTTAAATACAAGATAGAAGCAACTTCAAAGTCAAAGGGAGAATAATATTTTTTAAAACTACTACCTTATATGTGGCCGTGTTTGGTATTTTAAAGTAATCTTCCAGGGTCTCAAAGAAATATTTAAAAAATTGCTGTAATATTTGAGTAACAGTCTTTAACAATTTTCAGCATATTGTAGAAAATTGCTATTATTCATTTGTATATAAGGCAAAATATATGGTACTTGAAACGAATTTGCTCCTAAAACAGCAAAAGGGAATAAAATGCTATAATCATTCTGTAGTTTATATAGCTTGACAGACCAAGATTTCCCATGAAAGTGACTACCCAAATGCAAAATTAGTTCTTTTAAATTCCGTGGGTTTAGTGATTTATGGCAATTTATGAATTTGAATAAGGTTTTTCCCCCTTAAGCATATGCAGGGCGTAACAGGCAACTGGGCGGAACTCAAGGCTGTGCTATAACAAACAAATTAGTAAAGCAAGACTGCATGAACATTGCAATTACGCCGTTTTTTTAAACGAATGCGACTGCCTCGAGTAACCGAGATGCTACTTTCTGGAATACTATGCAGGTGTTTTCCTGCCCTCTAGAAATTCCGCCTTGCTGCTCCTCCACCCCTGGCTCAGTGGCTTCCTCCTGTCAGCAGAGGCCAGCACCTAGAACAAAGGCTCTGCTGATCTGCTGGTCAGCTGGTCAGCTGAGCGAAGAGCAGTTTAAAGATTTCCAAAGCATTCCCCTTTACAAAGGAAAAGCAGAATGTGGAGCCTAAACAGGTACAGTCAGTGCAGGAGCGCTCATGTTCCCAGGGAGGAAGTGAAGAGGCGTCTGGAGCAAGGAGGAGGCAGAGGGAGACGGAAAGTCAGAGGCAGGCCCGGGCTCTCCTGGTCTTGAACCTCTGAGGGGGCAGGCCAGACAATACCCATCTGGACAACGGGTATTCAAGGACCAGTGGGCTGACAGTCCTCCTCCGTGGCCCTTACTACGGAGAGGCCACAGGCCTCGAGGGAATCCTTGCATTTGCACCACCACATCCAGTCTAGCGAGGGAGGCGTGTGGAAACACTGGTGTAGGAAGGGGCCCTAAGAGCCTGAGGTGGAACCGGCTATTCCCCCACAGGTGGCGTGGCACGTGCAAGGAACTTATCATTCCTATGTCCTGCTCCACCCTCGAAGCCCACACGCACACACGCAGCCCGGAGGGAGACCGGGAAGCCCTCTGGTTAGCAAGGGGAGGGAGACCTCCATCCAAAGGCGGAGGCAAGTCAGCAGCCGGCTCAGCGTCCAGGGGGCTCCCTCACATCAGCAGCGGATTCAGCAAGGGCTGAGGCCCCGTGGGTAGAGACAACATGAGAGGCAGAAGCCAGCAAAGGTACAGAGGGCAGGGGTCAAAGGCCAGCACACACAAACGTGATGCCCACAGCCGCCACCCCAGCTACGGCGATACCACAACTCCCCAAGGATGCTCCATCGCTTGGGACAGGGGCGGGCTAGCACTCAGGAGGTGAATGAGGAGTGGGAGGCTTGAGCAGCGACAACCCACCCCTAATTTCATGACCACTGGGACCACAGACTGTGACCTCATTTGGAAATAGACCTTTGCAGGTATAATTAGTTAAGGATCAAGAGCAGATCATACTGGATTAGCGTGGACCCTAAATCCAATGATTCCAGAAAGGAAAGTGATGTGGAAATTGAGTTTTGCTGCTACAAGCCAAGGCACGGCAGGAGCCACTAAAGGTAAAAGAAGCAAGGAGTCACCCCTAGAGCCTTCCTAGGCCCCCTTGCCCTACCCACACACTTAGATTTTGGACTTCCAGCCTCGAATTATGGGGGAATAAATGCCTGTAGCTTTAAGCCCCTAAATTTGTGGTAATTTGTTAGGGTAGCTCTAGGATAACTAACACTATGCAACACTGAACAAACAGTAGTATTTTGTATTTGCTTTTTATTGCCTTTCAACCTGCCCAATAGAGGGGGAACTCAGGAGCAAAAGTAGATAATGGAAACTTCCATTTTCTTGCATATTAGAGTAGAGAGAAATACGTTGTGACCCCATTACGTGTGTAGGCAAAATTACTACGTTTTAACAGACTGTTTTTCCCTACTTAAATCACTCAAACTACTGAAATTTTTTTTCCTTTCTACCTTCTCTAAGTATATGAAGTCCCTTTCTTCCCATACTATTGAAAATTACATGTTACCTCACTCAACATATAAAAGGTACCAAGAATATCAATTTCCTAAGAGTCAATAAGAAAGATGACTGCTTGTGCTCCCCCTGCCAGCCTAAAACGTATTTCCTAGTGTCCTCTTCTGAAGTCTGCCAAAAAGACACATAATCTAAAATCTTAACTTGCCATAAATCTGAGACACTATGGCAACCTGCCTAATTAAAGCCTCAAGATGTGTGTTACGGCTCCTTTTACAAATTCCCATGACTTTCACATTTTCTAATAACTGCAACACATTGGAAAGGGCAGGTGGGCTCTGTGGGCTCTCGCTCTGCATTCTAGCAGCCAGCTGAGAGTGCCTGGACAAGTCACTTGACCTTGCAGGGTCTAATATTCATCACATGAAAGCCCTCGCCTAGACAATTAGTGCAGCTCCATCCTGCTCTAAAATTTTTACCCCAGCTAAGACGTAACCTCTGATACTACCGTCCTCTTTTGAATTCAGGAACCCAGGCCTGAAAAAAGTTAAATAATTTGTCTGCCAATCATGATAAGAAAACTGGGACCATGAAGAGAGACAAAGATGCTAAATGAGACCCAGCTGATCAATTCGCATCCTGATGGCCAACTATGAGAGTTCACAGAAATTATTATGAGCAGGCCCTGTGCTAAGTGCTTTACATCTGCCTTAATCCTCATAACAATCCTAGGAGGAGATACTCTTACTACACTCATTTTACAGATGAGAAAACTGACACAGAGAGATGAAGGAATATGCTTGAACTAAAACAGAGTTGAAGGTGCTGGACGAAAGAAATTCTAGAATCACTATATATTTGAATTACTTAAAATAGCCATTTCTGAAACTAAAGATAAATAGGAATGCAGAAAAATGTTACGGCTCAAAAAACTTATTTTCATGAGGTAGTTGTAAGTAAATGCATGAAAAGTTGAATCTGCAAAGGACATAATCGTTTATTCATTTCATTCTATAGGTGAGGAAAATTTGAGCGGTGGTGGACTGTGCCTGGAACCCAGGTGTCCTCTTTTCCAGCCTATACTTTTGGAAAGGCAGTCGTTGACAAAACAGGCTCTGAAGCCAGACTGCCCCACCTTGAATTCCTGTTCTCACTTGCTAGCTGTGTGATCTTATGCCTCAGTCTCCACATTTATAGAATGTAATAATAATAATACCTACCTCATACGGATTTGGTGGCAATTAAAATAATGAATACACATAAAGCACTCAGAACAGGTTCTGGTCCCCGGTAAGCACTTAATAGGTGTTAGTCTTTATTATTACTACTCTAGCACATTTGGAAAATAAGGAGGTCAAAAGATCAACAGCCACTCAGCAACACAGTCAAGAGAGCATAAAAGGATTGTTAATAGCATTTGAGATATTCCAGAGTTTCCATCTAGAAACTCTATTCCTTACTCTCCTGGGCTCACCAAATAGAGAGCAGAGTTAAACAAATTTGTGAGGGCTAGAGACATAGGAAATGTTAAAAGAAGGAATTTTACTGGCAAAGTTTTAGGAACGAGTCCTGGCTTCCCGTCTTAGTCTTACACATCGATAGCATGACCTTAAAAGCCAGATTATGTCTTCGAGCCTCGGTTTCCTTCTTTGAACATTTCTATCTAGGGAGAATTCTCAAATGCCATTCTTCACTGAGGTCAGATTTCCTATATGAATAATAATTTTAACCAAGTGAACGATACATAATAGTCAATTCTCCATATCTTTTTTTCTGTTTTGCATATTTCCTGCTATTATTAACTTAAGCGTGATCATTAGGAAAACGTGTAATTTGCGATTCAGTCTTTAATCTTAAAAGGATTTCCATGAGTGGAAGAGATGGAGAGCAGGTCCCCTACGCCTGTCCTCTGCACAGCCCACCACTCGCTCAAGGGATCGTAACTCAGGGAGGAGGCGCGCTGTGTAGCTTTAAAATGACTTCATTCCCGTATTTACATATTTTTAATAGGGCTATGATGAATCTCCTTCCGCTTGACTCCTATTTTGAGCTGTGATATTTTAATCTCCATTCTTGCTGCAACTTAGCAGATGAATGTGCAGTGTGACAGAGCTCAGAGGAAATAGTATAAATAAAGCAAAGTGGAGCTATGACATCTCACATTTTATAGCGTTTTTATTGTAGCCGAAGCATAAACAGAGCACAGCTGTGTTATACTTACCGCGGCGCGCCCCGCCAGGCCTCACCCCCTGCTGCTCTTAAAAAGACAGGGCTCTCCTCACCGCGTTTGGGCTGAGGGCCCCGGGGCCCCCGCACCAGCACCCTGTCCCCCAGACTCTCCCGCCCGCAAGCCGCGCGCCTGCCCAGCGCGCCCGCACAACCAACAGCACGCAACCCGTTTAGAAACAGCCTCGGGGGAGGCAGCGGGGAGGCAGCGGGGAGGCAGAGGGAGGCAGCGGGCTGGAAGTGGTCAAACGCCGCCTCTCCGTGCACCGAAGCCCCTTTTGAAATGAAGCAGCGGTTGCTGCACTTCCAAAGGAAAGGCCCCGAGAGGGCCAAACGGCGAGCCGTAAGCGCGGTGCCCAGACGTGCAAAAGGCCTCCGTGCACTAACACAGCCACCATGCTCCAGAATTTTAACAAGGATGAAGACGACCGAGTAGGAAAAGCCACCACCTTCTTCCACCCTCTGACCAATACGCGAGTAGGCGCACGTGGTCCATTAGCCCGGGCTAAGCACCTGATGGAAGCTGAGCCAATGAGAGCCCTTCCCTGAGATATTTCAGTTAAAGAGGACGGAGAAAGCAGGAGGCTATACAGTCCCATCGCTGTCAGTGGTGACATTTCCCACCATATGGAGAAACCTCTACTGCAGCGAGAGAGAATAACGCCAACATTCAGAGTGGCATCGAGTCAAGAGAAACGGATCAAGCCCTGACAGAGTGCGACTCCCTGCTTCCAACTGCTCCTGGGGCCCGTCTACAGCCCTGCCCTTCCCCTTTTGGTCATTTGCCTTCTCTGTACTCCTGTTAAATTCCAGTCTTTCTCCATAAGCCACCTCAAATGGGGTTTTATTGCTTACAGAAAGAGCCCTAACTATTACACCTTCCAGAAAAAGACTCTTTTTTCAGTTGGGTTAGGGCTTTGTTCTTCCTCTTTCAAATACCACCATAATGTTTATGGGAAGGGAAGAAACCCTCTGAGTTTGTAAAGGAATGTTTAATGAAAATTCAAAAGACTCATGCATCCAAGTGAAAGGATATAGGGGCAGAGTAGCCTCTACACCAGCAAGTGGAATGAAAGACAAGGTTGATTTGCATCGTCATTAACATGGACGGAGAATAGCTCAAGAGCACAATAACTGCAAGAACCATCTCCACTGACAAACGGAATTGTTTCGAAACAGGCCCAACTGGGCTAGCATCGGGGCAAAGTTGGTATCCCCAGTTGCCCTTCTGCCAAGCTTATTGTTTACCAAGCTGCCAGCCTAGCCCTGGGATCTGATTAGCAATTTGCACTTTTGTGAGAGGATTAACAGAATTCCTTTGTTTTGATGTCGGATTATCAAACTGCATCTTTAAAGAGGTGTGACCTCATCCAGATTCATAAGCCTGCTCCCTTGAGACTGACTTGAATTTTACTCCACTTGTGCAACATATAATTTCATAAAGGAGTTACTGTCAAAACATGGTACTCAATTCTTGATGTGTGTGAAGAAGCACATTTGTAATGTAAATAACCTCAGAAGTTTTGTGATATTTTAAAATAACCCATCTGGTGGGAAAACAAGGATTTTCAACCCATTTGGTCCCAGCACTAGTACATTAGTGTACATCCGGCTCATAGAACCCAGAGAAAAATCCCATTCCCAGAACGAAAGTCATGCTGCTTTTATTTTCAAGGGCAAGAATTTTTAATTGTCCCAGTGCTGTTGACATAGTTTTAAAAAGGAAGGCAGAGTGCGTAAAAGAGTAAACTGAGGAAAATCAAATAATTTTATGGCTAAGGTCAAAAGGATAACAATATCAAATTGTTTACGGCATGGTTTATAGGTCCAGCTTCTCCCAAATTTAAATAATAGTTATATGTTAAGTTTGTCCAGAAGTAGGTAACTAGGCAGAAAGAGAGGTCCCTGAAATTCCCACCAAAGTTTGAAACCAATTAAAACTTCCAAGGGAGCTTCTATAGGATAATATGCAACAGATTACGAAAATGAGTCTGTGGGCTTTGCACTAGCACAATCTTTACTTGAGCGGGCAACCCCAATAGAGGGCACAAGGGCCTGTGGAAGGTATGCTTTGCCGGGGTGAGAACCACGGCGTGGGTGGTACACAAATTTCCATTCAGTTGCAAACGGCAAAAGGGCAGTCTGCCCACAACAAACACTCGAGATGCCAGACACTGCTGCAGCTCAACTGGTGGCTTTACTCGTGGGCAGAACAAAAAACAAAACCACCAACCAAAATAACCTGCTTCATAGAGAGGAAACAAGTACAGTAAATATGTATATGTATTTTTAATATTAATATGAATCGTCACACCGGAATTGATGGAGTTGGGAAGGCTCAAGTCCAATGAGAGTGCAGTGGGCAGACCCTGATCAATAAGGTGAAGGGCGTGCTTGTCTGCCCATGAGCTCAATCCATACACACATCTGTCAGAGCACATCTTAATGGGTAGTTGTGCAGATTAATGAAAGTCATTGGGAAAATCTTTTTTAAAATCCTTCAGCCATGTGTCCCACCTTCTAGCCAGGCCTACTGGGCTATGTGGTGGCTGGCATGAGAGCACATTTTTCTGAAAAATCCCAGTGGGGTATTCCACGAATCGCTCTTTAAACAGCCCTCTCTTATATTTGATAATAACCCTTCTATACGGATCATTGACTAGTCTCGCCTTACTAACTAGATGGAAGTATCTTTAAAAAGGACCATCGTGTCTCTCATGAAACTTGCAGTGACCTGCACAGAGTTTAGTGTTCAATAAAAGCTGGACAAATAAATTGAAAAGACTTGTGATTAACTAATGGGTGTCTGATAGATGTTATCGTAGCAGACAAATACTTCAGGGAGTGCAGTCATAAAAAATAATTTACTGAGAATTTGACTTTAACCCCAAGCTGCTAACATGGAATTCAAGAAAACAACATGCATTATTGTCTTCTCTGACCAGAAATACAGTACACCTGCCAAAATCAACCTTGGATTATTCATTTGTCCAGCAAATATTCACTGAAGACTCCATTTGTCAGGAACTATCTTGGGTCCTAGAGCTAGAGCAGTAAATAAAACAGATGAGGTTCCTTGTCCTCGTGCAGCTCCTAGTCTACTCAGGAAGACAGACAAAGAACAAGATATGTGAGTAAATAGACCCTAAGGGGAGGACAGAAAGTGTTTGGGGCAGGACAGAGGGAATTTCTGACAGGGTAGATGGCAGAGCCTCACAGAAAAGGTGACATCGGAGGCAAAGCTGAGGAAAGTGCTGGAATGAGTCCTGTAGTGAAGACCAGGGCGGGCAGGGAGCCCTGCAGGACGGGAGGCCCCGAGGAAGAGCGAAGACCTCAGGGCCAGTGCAGCACAGGTGAGGAGCGAGAAGAGGAAGTCGGGGAGGAGGGGGCTAAGAGACGTAGGAGACCACAGAGGGGCCTGGGCTGAGGGAACAAGAGCTCCAGAAAGCAGCCTTCTGCACCAACGGGAGATGAAGGCAGCTGGGACCAGCCTGGAAACGGAGGTGAGAAGTGGTCAGATTCCAGAAATAGTGAGGAGGCAGTGCTGACAGGGTTTCCTGTGGTGCTGTGGAGAGAGGAGTCGAGGATGCCTATGAGGCTCTGTTTCTGAGCAGTGGGAGAAGCGGCGTTTCCTTTACCTGAAAGCAAGCGTGAGGGGCACCGGAGGAGCTCCCGGTGTGCCATGTGGAGCTGCCAAGTAGCCCATGGGATACATGCGCCTGGGGTTAGGCGGGACGATGCAAAAGCTTTCCTAGCCTGACCACTAACGGCAGCTGTTTTGTTTTCAACTGAGTCTTTGCCTAAAAGCTGTGACACAGAATACCTTTCAAACTGTAATGTCTTCAGTGCCAGTCTTTAAAATAATACAGAAATCTTTATAAAGGCCACTTTATATAGTTCCTAAAATCTCATCACATACCACAGAGCATATATAAAGACTGATTTTTATTTATATTTATCTGTTTATTTATTTCTATTTATTTACTTATATTTATATAAGCTATTCAAATACCTTAAATCATAAGCAGCTAAAGTCATACCATCCATTCATGCAATTAATGCTAAAGTAATAGTCTAGGTTTTGTGGTCTGACTTGATATACGACTAAAGTTTAGACAACTCAAGGGAACAAACATTTTGCACCATCCCTGAATATGTCTCACCTTTTTTGTTGAAGACGTTTCTAAATGGCAAAGAAACTTACACTCCAGCTTCAGAAGTCTGTAGATGTGACCTCATGCAAACACATATATGTTTTTAAGTGTAATGTTTTAGCTTTAGATTCATGGGGAATTTTAAAGATAAATTTTAAAGATTACATGTTTTAATTTTTTTACTAAATACCTAAATTCCCCCAAAATCATTACATAAAATTGGCTTCAGTTACTTTACAATCACCATCATGACCATCATCCTCACCACCACCATCATCACAGCTCTCTCTTATCTCTTTTATTAAGCCCTACTATGGGCCACGCCCTCTGTAAAACCTTTATAGTACTAAACACCAGGTGCTGTGTTTTATTTTACATGCATGACATCATTTAACCCCAATATTAACCCTATGTTAATCATAGGTCTTTCTTATATTGAAGCTAGATGCCTCATAATAAAAAACTTGTAAACAAATAAATTTCTTCTCTTTCACCATGAAAACAAAAAACAGCAGTGGAAAAAAAAAAAAAAAAACATGATCTATAAATATTTGGAACTGGGAACAACTGAGAAATTTGTACTTCTAGGTACTTGTCACATCTCTGGGGAATGTCTATCTGACCATTAAACTTTTACAATATCCCTGTACCAGTGAAATGCCATCCATTACAATGAGTTGGCAATGATACTTATTTGAGTTGTAAGTTAATAAAAAATTAAATAATACTTGTAGAAACAATGAACACATAATCTAGAACTACTGGCCTTTTGTAAACAGTAAAATTTACCATAAAAATATTGAGAGGGGTGGGAAACTAAAGGCAGTTTCTAAAAAATCCAAGCAGTCTTTAATCAGGTATGTATGAGATAATTCTTAATTTCCAGAAATAAATTAAGATAAATACTACAGTCTTGAATATTTCTTCCAAATCCTCCATCCATTTAAGTTGGCAAGCCATATCAATGATTTACTTGGATATTGTCCACAGCTATAAATGAGCATCTTCCTTTCTGTATTTTGGCACAGGACCAGGTAAATGATTATATATATATATATATATATATATATATATATTTTATATATATATATATACACACTGCCACAAGGTAAAAGGACCAGTTTTGGAAAACCATAAAACCCATCTAAAGTGATCAGCATAAGGGGCCTGTAAACACAGGGCTCTGCACTCAGCATCTCCACAAACACGGTCACTGGAGTAGCTATCTCTCTCTCCTCATACCACGTTCATTCCAGTCGGGCCACTATAGATCCTGTTTCTGCAAAAGGAACGAGGAGTCACATAAAGAATGACTACTGAGATGGATCAGAGTCAAATGTGGGTTCTCTGAGGGGTCCACCACTCCCATAAATCCAGGGGAAGGGGTCCTTGTAGAAACATGCAGGGAAGAAGACATGCAAGCTTCTTTGGCATCTTTCATGTGTCATGAAAGTTAATAATAAATTTCTTAGAGGAAATATTAAAATACCATCTTTTCACTGTCATTTCAAACTAAAAAGGAAGGGAGGTCTCAGATACATAATCAGTAAATTAGTTAAGTTGGAAAAATTCATTTCCCAAAATCCTCTCTTTTGATAACAACCTTCTTTTTCATCTTCCTCTTCTCTCCTCAGACTATCTCTGGCTGCAAAGAGCCCAATTTATTTGTTCACCTGGGGTTGAGCTGAAAGTGAATACCCCATACTTATAATATTCCCTTAGCTTCCTCGTCCTCATCAAAATGTAGCTAATCTGTTTCATTGGCCAAAGACCAACCCTTTAAACTTCCAAGGTCATCTTCTTTTCTGTATTTTGGTGCAGACCATGTAAATGATTATACCAGTATACTTGTGGCCAAATGATAATACAATTTTGGGCCTGTTTGCCAGTGGTTAGAGGCTGCAACGTGGCATTGCAAGGGAACTTCCAGAGCTCATTATTTCTTCACTTAAAACTGAAATCCTCTGTAATTTCACTCTCATCATCCAGGATTTTGTTCAGCTCTATTCCCAGAGATTAGAAATTCACTTCACTTTGAGGTAGTTCATCCAATTTTCCCTCTACTGGTCTCAGGTCTGGAGCTACGCAGAATCATTTTGTTTTCATCCCCGGATGCACGCCCCACCCTTCACCCTGAGCCCTGGTACGCTGACTTCTATGAGGCCCATCAAAAGCCTCTCCTGTTTGCAGGCTTCTGGTTGGGTTCTGAAAATGGGGATATCAGCAGGAGATCAGAGGCAGGAGATGAGGCCACAGAATGCCATCCTGCAGTTCTCTCTTTGCAGGAGACCATCAGCGTCTGGTTGGGTGTCCCAGCCCGGTGGGCTTTACCGTAGAGCTTCCTTTTCTTGGTCCTTCCAGGCCTAGGGGAGGTGCCGGCTCCCTGCAGTTATCCCCAGAGTACCGCACAAACCATTGCTGGTTTCAACAACAACTTTATTGAGATATAATTCATGTACCAAATACAATTCACCCTTACAAAGTGTACAGTTCGATGGTTTTTAGCATATATGCAGAGTTGTGCAGCCATCACCACAATCACTTTCAGAATATTTCCATCATCCCAAAAAAAAAGTCATATGTCCATTAGCAGTCACTCTCCATTTCCCCTGAATCCCTCAGACCTAGGCAAACACTAATCTACTCTGTCTCTATTGCCTATTCTGGAAATTTCATATAAATGGGACCATACAATATGTGGTCTCTTGGAACTGGCTTCTTTCACCAGGCATAATGATTTCAAGGTTTATCTATGTTGTAGCAGGTATCGTTATTCATTTCTCTTTATTGCCGAAATGCATTCCACTATATGAATTTACCACACTTTATCTGTTCATTGGTTGATAGATATAAGGGTCATTTTCACCTTTCCACTTTTATGGAAAATGCTATGAACATTTGTGTATAAGTTTCTGCGTGGACATAAGTTTCCATTTCTCTTGAATATACACCTAGGAGTAGGGTTTCTGGGTCATATAGTAATTCTGTGTTTCACCTGTTCAGGACTGCTAGACTGTCTTCCAAAGCAGCTGCACCATTTTACATTGCCATCAGTGTAGGATAAGGGTTCCAATCTCTCCACATTCTCACCAACCCTTATTATCATCTTTTTTATTATAGCCATCCTTGTGGCATATGAAGTAGTATCTCATTGTTGTTTTGGTTTTATAGACCCTGTCTATAGCCTTATAAATAGTCCCTTTATTAAATGCTCCAAAAATCATTTCATTTAGGTGCATCACTTGTTTCTTGCCAGATCCTGACTTTTCCTTATCATTGAAGATTGTTTTGACTTTTTCCCTAAGTTTCTCTTTTTCAGGCAAAACAATTCCTCTTTCTATGAACTATTAGTTTATAGATTATAAATTCCCCAATTCACCAGCTTTAGACGTTAATTGCCTATGTCATTCCAATTATTTTTCCCAGAAGTGATATTCGTGAACCGAACAGTACACGTTTCACCAGCTGATTATCTCCTTGGCTTTGGACACGCCATTTCTTCCATCAATGCCATTAAAGATGACACTCCCTCTTGTTTCAGCAGCATGTCTTACAGTTGGCTTATCCTGAGCATAAAACCAACCAAAATTTATGGAATATTAATTTATCTTAATATTCAAATATATTTGAGCAATTTGATTTTTAATTACATGTAGTATTTCTTTAATTTAAACCTATTTAATTCCATTTCATTTAGTTTGGCCAACATTGAGCCTATCGCTAACTTTCTGAGCACTAAATGAGATAAAGTAGATTTAAGTTCCAAGTATATGCTTGTCAAAAGAAGGCAACCTAAAATGTTTGTTTCCTTGCTTTATTTCTTCCTTCAGCAAAGCTCTTAATAAAAATAATAATAAGGGTAAGCCAAGCAAGTGGGTGGCACTTGACTGCAGACTTCTCTTAAGGTTGATAGCCATATAATAATCTATGTGTCCCTGAGATATGCTAATTCATTCATGAATCCACATTACCATGCTGTCAACCAAAGCCATTTCCTTTCTAACTCTCTAGAATTTGATGACAGATTTTATAATTGAAGCTACTTTCTATAAATCATTATGACATTTTGTAGTAGGATAGCCCTATTTTTAAAAAATGTAAGATAATATTGCATGATTGTTTCTTAGAGAGCCCATCCATACTGGCTTCTGGTGAGCACTAATTTTTTTCTAAGTATTCAGAAATGATCTGAATAATATCACATTCTAAGATTTTACTACATCCTTAAAACATTTTTAAAATATGTACTTTTCCCCATTTTAAATTCAGAGGAGCATTTACTTGTCACAATTCTTCTGATACTTCTACATGATATTCCCAATTTTACCAACAATGGTTCTTCAAACAAAACTTCCAGTTAGCAACCATCTCACCCCATCTGTGGCAGTTTGATTATTTTATGAATCCCAAAAAGAGAAAGATTATGCTTGCAAATTAATCTATTCATCTGGGTGTGATACCCTTTGATTGTATTAAATTCAGTGAGAGGCCTCTGATTAAGTTTACATGATAAATTCAATTTAGGGCTTCTGATTGGGCTAGGACAGTAAAGTATAACTCAGCTTGAGTCCCAGCCCCCTTGGTGAGCCGATATAAACGGACACACACTCAGGAAGATACAAGGGAAAAGAGAGAGCTCTCTCATTTTTGATCCAGGGGTCCTGGGGCGAGATGAGCCATTCGCCTGATAGTTTGCAGCTGACCTTGGGAAGAGAGCCAAGACTGATATAGAAGGCCTGGAAAGAAATGAGCCCTATGCCAGGAGAGAGAGGAATCCCTGAGAGACAAGTCCTGTGCCAGCTGCAGCTGAGAGAAAGGAAGCCCAGAGGGGAAGGCTGAATCCTCAGCGAGACCAGCGGCCATGTTGCTTCAACACGTGGCAACTGACTTTGGTGAGAAAGCAACCTTGAGTTGGACTCTTTAGGGCCTGGTTAACTGTAAGCTTTTACCCCAAATAAATACCCTTTATAAAAGCCAACCGGTGTCTGGTACTTTGCATTGGCACCCCTTTGGCAGACTAATACACTCTCTTACATCTTCTTTCCCCAACATATGAGTTAATTATGACCACTCTGACCATTCAATACTTTAAATTACCATTAATTGTTCTCCTTTCCTCACCCCCTCCACCATCCAAACCATCAGTTAGACCTCGTTAAGATATATGCCAAACTGACCACTTTTCACCAAACGCACTACCCTCACTCTAGTACAAGCCCCAAATCACCTCTCACTGGACTACAGCAACAGTCCCCCATCGGCCCCTCTGCTTCCACTCGGCTCCCTACACAGCATCTAGAGCAGGCTTTTAGGGACGTACATATGGCCAGGGCACTCCTCCCCTTCGACCACTTCCCATCACACTTAGAATAAAATCCCAGTGATCTGGCCCCTGTCCTTGTGCAATTTCATCTCCTAATGCCCCACCCCTCCACCTATTTTAATTACACTGGCTTTCTTGCTGTTTCTCAAACTTCCCAAGCTCAGTGCCTCTTCAGAGCCTTTAACTTTGCCATTTCTTCGCCCTAAAGTCTCCCCACAGATTTTCACATGACTTGTCCCTCATTATTCATGCACCAAATGTCATCTCCTCCAAGAACTTTCCCTGACCTCTTAATCTAAAATAGCATCCCAATTCTATCCCTTACCATGCTTTATTTCCTTCATTTGATTTATCACAATCTTCAAGTATTGTATGTTTACTTATTTATGTTTGTTTCTATCTTCACACTAGTATCTGTGGGCCTTTATCTGCCTTGTTCAGCTATGTATTTCCAGCAGATATAATAAAGCATGAACATATGAGACACTCAAAAAAAAATAATTTTTAAATGAATTGAAGGAACAAATCTCAAATACTGATCCTGGTGAAGACAGAGAGAAACAAGTACGACTGAGGGGAGCTTTGGCAAGTCTTCAAGCTGTACTGTGCCTCAGGAGCCCCCATGAGAGTGAGCGGTCTAAGGTCACTAACCGCATCCATCAACAAGCCAACAGGTTCAGTCTGGGTCCTCTGCTAGAGCAGAACTGCAGCACAAGAACCTTCCGTCTTGAGTATGGGGCAAGAGTGTTTTTCCCCCATCTCAACCAGCATTCTCCCAATTATAATAAATGTATAAAGTAGATTGAAGCTAAGAAAAAATAAGGCAAATTTAGAAGCTGGCAAAAAGCAAACCCACTGTCTGGGGCAGCCTGGGGCTGATGGATGATGACAGCTAGCAGACAAATCCCGTTCCCCATTCTAAATTCTGTCTACTAAACAATTAGCAAGCTCATCAATATCTGCACGGCATTTACCTTCTGCAGCAGCAGCTGCTGCAAAATGACAACACTGACTTTTTGGGTTGCGGTCTTGCCTATGGGACACAATTACAGGCCAATCAGACTTGGAGATTAAAAAATGGCAACCCATTATTACTGGGAAGGGTTCTGCAAGGGCTTGAGAGTCACCTGTACTGAATCCACCACCCACCCTCTCCCTCAACCACTAGGTATTTCATACGATCAGATGTGAAAAGTCGATTCTTGTTTGAGTAATTTATCATATAAAACTTGAATAAAAACATTAAGTGATTAAGCAGAAACTCATGAGATGTGTAACCTTGTATCTGGACTGTGCTTTAACTCACGGTCCTTCTCTGAAAATTAGTGCGCAGTGTGAAAATTATATTAAAATCTGGCAAAACTCTCCTATTCTTAAAAAAATGATGACACAGCACTATCTCCTATTTTAGCATGAGAGGAACTTTGTCCTTATCTTCAAAGAAAGAAGGGAAGAAATAAGACCAAATACAACAAGACCTTGGCCCCAAAAGGTTAAAATAAAAAGAGAAAAGGACAAAAGGAGGGATTTTTATGATTAATTCTACATGGAATGGCTTATACGCACTCTTATACATAAGATAAAAATGGTGAAATAATCTTAAAACATTCAGCATTGGGAAAACACATCAACAGTGAGTGGCTTAGTGAACGATGCACGATAGTATTTCAGAACTGAGACCCTGAGCACACCATCAATTAGGGAAAAGGTGACTGGAAGAAAATGGACCAGACTTAGTAGACTGCCTGAGTCTATTTCAGACTTTTTCTCATTAGATGCCTGAAATCCTTCAGAGTGGCTTTTATCACTTACGGCCAGAGCAATCCCACATCACTCTATGGTTAATCATGCGCCTTAAACAAAGCAGAGGGGGCGTCCCAAGAGTAGGCAAGTCATCCTCATCTGAGAAGGAAAAAGAGATCATGAAAAACTTTCTCACAGCTGAAAGAAGCCAAGGCACAGGACAGATTAAGTGCCAGGCACATATCAACTCCCCACTACCCTTCAGCAAAGACTATTGATTTCAATAACCTGTGCAGAGACTGCCTCTCAAGCCGAATTTTTAGGGCTCCACCTCCACTGGGGTTGGCATTCCCAGCTGACATCTGTTGACTGCCCAGACCACGGTGAAGAGCCGGCTACAACTGGGGAAAGACGTCAAGATCCCTGCCATCTGAAGAGATCTCCTAGGGCAGATGTGATTACTGATTTCCCACTTCTCGGCTCTCAAGCATTTTGTCCCTATCTTATTATGGCACTTGCCAAGTTGCACAATTGTTATTTGTACAAAGTTTCTATATCCCCATCAGATTGCGAGGAAATGTATTTAATTCTTTTGGGGGCACATCTAGAACAGTACCTGAAAGAGCTGATCGATGCTCAATAAATGTCCTCTTGTTCACGTTTCCCTTAAATTAAAAATGAACACATAATAGAAGGGCCTTATTTCAAACAACAAAAATGGTATTTTTATTGTTTCACAATCATGATCATTTTATTGGCTTTCTGGAGAAGTCTAAACTCTTTTCTTTTTTCAAATTGTGATAAACCTTTTCACTAGATGGTGGGCTTCAACAGGCCAGAGATGATTTTCTCTCTCCTAACAATGCCCAATGATCTCAGATTCTCAATAAATGCCAGTTGATTAATGAGTATTCTACTAAAACCGTTAGATATTGATGATTCTCCCATTTTTTCCTCCTGTCACTCATTATACCTTATATATATATAATATATATTTTAAAAGATGCTTAGATTACATAAATGTTGCACAAAAATTGCAAGGATTCCCATGCTCCCCACATCCCACACCTCCCATAACATCCCACTAAAACATCCTTCATTAGTGTGGCTCATCCCCTGCAATGGATATTCACATCCTGGGGCTTTGTCATTAAGCATGGACCATAGTTCACATTGTAGACCACTGTCTCTCCTACACAGTTCTGCATGGTATATGCTGATATAAAATGGCCTATTATACCTTTTTAGAAAAGAAACTTGTTTTAAATGATCGGTGCTCTTTTTCTTCCAAGAATACGAGCTTTATCTTAAATGTGCACGACAGGGATGGAGGCTGCAGGAACACCTGCTGGGTCACGAAGCCTGCAGGGCAGGCAATAAGAGCAGTATAAGAAAGAGCTGCCCTCGGGTCAGAAGCCCAGCTCTCTGGAGCACAGAAGCCTACTCCAGTGGGCGCCTTGTGTAAGCCTCCTCAAAGGGCCTCAACCAAGGGAAAACTGAAGAGGGGAGCCATTTTAGAATGAGCGCATCAGTGATGACTAGAAGGAAGTGGAAATAACTGGCTGAAAAAATACATCCTTTCCCTATAGCCCTCTGAAATGCTGTGTGACTTCTCACACACAGGCAAGTTCTCTGTGCCTTACTTTTCTTATCTATGAAGCTGGTGGGCAAAACCCCTCAATTCCTTTTAACTGGCAATGACTCTAGTAGGATTAGGTTAAATATTTCTGCATATTTGCCTTAAAATACCCAAAGGGTGCTAGCACAGTGGAAATATTAATATGAAAGCAACCTCCTTGTGGAAACAAACTATCGATGATGCAAATTCAGGATTTATATCTGCCTCAATATCTACTCTGTCGTTCCAGAAATAAGTCGCTTCTGCTGTTTTATGGGCCCTGACAGGCTGCCTTGCCACACCCTGCTTCCAATCTTCTGGAGCTCTCAAACTGCAATTCATTTTGAAACCAAGATTTCCCAGGTGCCTCTAGAACCAACATCAAAGCCTTAGGTTCAAGGGTCACGTCTTCACTCCCACTCCCCTAAGGTGCCTGCCTGGCCTGCCCTCACAGAATGGAATGCCCTCTTTATCTCTAAGAAGTGCAGGCTGCTATGAGGAGTCTGGGGAAGGAGGTTACTGGTTGCAATTGTTGAAAGATTCTAATAATTGCAGCGAGGGATCCATCCCTCCTGTGTCACGTAAGTTAGAAAATGGGTCAGACAGAAAGCATCTGGTTAAGTGTCTAAACTGAAAAGGTGCTATTTTATTTTAAACGGCATAGTCTTCACCAAGGATAAGGTTACTGGTGTAATGCTCTCTCATTTTAAAATGTATCAGGGACATGCCCTCTGAGGGTCAGGCTTTCATTTGCCGATGTTAATTCTCAGCGGCCTGCTACCCGTCCTGCACTGCACCCTGTGTCTTAGCTGGGCACGCTCCCGCTTCCCAGCTCTATGCAGACGGCCCATGTAAATGGTGTTTATGCTAAGGAAGTCATGTTCAGTGTGACTAGAGCACGCAGAAACTGATGTTGTTGTCACTTTAGATTAAGCTCTTATTTTAGTAAAGGAGGCAATTGGAGCAGGCAGCTGAGTGGCCGAATGAAATATTCAGCTCATTTCATTTAGAGCTGCCTGCTTTCCATTGTTCAAGCTGGCAAGGCCAGTTAACCCTTGTTGGTGCCGATTCAGAGTGGCTCCTGCTCCCTCGTGCATCACCTGACACGCCGAAGCCACCCACTCACAAGCACTCAGGTGACCACGGAGGAACATCACCCTGGCTGCACCTTGGTGCTCTCCTTTCCATCGGTGGTGCCAGAAAATGGGTGCTTTAAAGCCGGGCTGTCTGCATGTGTGTCACACATGCCTAAATAAATGTCCAGGTACAACCTGGAGGCAGGTGGGCTCGGAGGTGCTGGGGACAGAATGTGCTTGTGGAGGCTGTCAACCCACTGTCGCCATGTTTACAAAGGAAGATGGTGGGTGCATTAGGCAGCCAAAGGGGCGCTGATGCAAAGGACCAGAAATCGGTTGGCTTTTATAAAGAGTATTTATTTGGGGTAGAAGCTTACAGTTACAAGGCCCTAAAGAGTCCAACCCAAGGCTGCTTTCTCACCAATGTCAGTTGCCACGTGTTGAAGCAAGATGGCGGGCAATCTCTGCGAGGTTCAGCCTTCCTCTCTCCCAGCTACAGGCTGGAATAGGGCTTGTTTCTTTCCAGGATCAGCTGCAAACTATTAGGCGAATGGCTCATCTCTCTTCCCAGGCCACAGGATCAAAATTCTCTCCTCTGCCGTGTCTATGGAGCGCTCTCTCTCTTCCTGTGTATCTTCTTCTGGGTCTTCTTGAGTGAATGCCTGTTTATATCAGCCCACCAAGGGGGAGGGGACTTAACCTGAGTTACTCCCTACTGACATGGTCGAATCAAAGCCCTAATCTTAACATAAGTTCATCAAAGACATCTCAGGTGAATCTAATACAATCAAAGTATATCACACCCAGAGGAACAAACAGATCAGTTTACAAACATAATCCGTATCTTTTTTGGGGCTCATAAATAATCTCAAACTGCCATAGTGGGCTTAATTCCTTTAAACACTGTAAGTTAGGTTCAGTAACGAGCAGTTGTTTTAAAGCACAGGTTGATGCCATCATCCCGTAACAAATGCATTATGTAACACTAATTGCAGACTTTCTTCTTTGAAACTTACTATTCAGAAGAACCTCTGTACAGAGAGACTTAGCAGTACTCTGCCACCTTCCAGGGAGGGCCTCTGACTGTGTCCTGGTCACTCTTCAGAGTTTGAGGCACCTGTCCAGAGCCTCTCCTACCATGAAAACATTAGAATCCAAACTCAAAAAGCCTTCTGCCTTCTGAGGTTTTCATTACTTTTTCTAACAAGTCAAAAAAAAAAGGTCATTAAGGAAAAAGACAAACTCAGTATTATTTTTATACATTGAATCCCTGGTTAAACAAAGGGCCTTTAAGAGTGTTGAGCCATAAGAAAATCCTATGTAGCATAAATGGTTTTATCACCTCAAGATCGTAAGAGGGTAGAAATTCTT
Source organism: Tolypeutes matacus (assembly GCA_026826555.1). Lineage (NCBI taxonomy): Eukaryota > Metazoa > Chordata > Mammalia > Cingulata > Chlamyphoridae > Tolypeutes > Tolypeutes matacus. Next base: position 1,687,751 of record JAKSZT010054548.1, read on the forward strand.
GCTAGCTACAGCTCATGGATATTATTTAATGCCCACATAAACTACCAGTCATTGTTGGATAAAAACTACTTGTTATTATGAATATATATTCAACTGCAAATAAATAATGAGTGATGCATAGATACTGGGCTCTATCTAGGCTAAAAGTGATTCCTCCTCTAATGACATCTAAATATTTAATAAATATTCTATGGATTCAGGTTTTGTGGGAACACAAAGCTTATACAATTTTGTAAAAAATACAGAAACACAAGTATAAATTTAATGTGAAAATGCATATTTATTTACAATGAGTAAAAATCTCAAAACTAATTACTACTTTAAAAACTGAGAAATATCACAAATATCACAAAATCCAAGAAAAAAATCCAAAATATTCATAATAACTAGCTCCATGAGCACTTCTATAATCTTTTTCCTGATAGTTGTTGGCAGCATACTCTTTGATTACCCATTCCTAAAAGTCACTTTCTATAGGGAGAATAGAAAGATTGTTCATTCTTTTACCTAGTGTACTTAATCAAAATTTGTTGTGAACTATACTCATCACTGGGATTCAGAAAACCAGGCACTGCCACTGCACCCTAAGTGGTGCCTGCTGTTTGTACTGCTGCTACAAGTCTGTCCCCTATAAAAAGGAATTTTATCCATCGGAAAAGAAAAACACATATGATGAATCAATAATGGTATAAGCTGCATTAGTGATCATATCCCTGACAGGAGAGAACTTCTATTTTTTTTTTTTTTTAGGAGGTACTGGGAATTGAACCCTAGACGTGGGAGGCAGGCGCTCATCCACTGAGCTGCATCTGCTCCACAAGAACTTCTATTTTGACTAAGCATCAAAAAACCAAAGGCTCTGCCTACAGTATCCCACATGCAATGAGAGGAAAGGTCTTCAGGACTGGGCTGATGCACACCTCGCGTCTCCTCCACCACCACGCGTTTGCTAGCTGCAGTGCAGGCACGTGCATATGACAGCGTGACCCATGGCCCCACACCTGCGTCACAGCACCCCAATGCGCTGTCAAAGGGAACCGTTATCGATAACCTCACGACACACGGAAGTGATTGCACTTGACATCAATGCTTCCCACTGAATCCGTATCCCCAAAATAACTTCCCCTTTGGTGAACCCATAAAACCCATGGTCTTTCCAATGCCACCAAAATCAAACGGTAATGAAGAGAGGGTCAGAAAGGGGGCACTGGTCTTAACATTGCAGTGAAAACAGCTTTTCCTGCAAATTCTACAAAAGCATGGAACCGTCGGAACACACTGCCCAGAGCCACTCCCCAAGGCTGGAAAAGGAACCACGGGAAAGCCCTGAAGCTTAAGCTTCATCAGCTTCCCAGGGCAGCTCCTTGTGCTGGAGCTACTTGCTTATACCCTGGTTGAAGAACTGCTTTTCAATCATAAATACTGATTATAAATATCTATCAAAGGAATTTTGTTTCAAGACATAGGGAGCCCAACTGATAATTAATAATAATTGGATTATGCAAATGTTTGTATGTATTGTGAGAATTTTGATTTTTACCCATAATAAAAAAAAAAAAGAAAAAAAAATAATAATAATTGGAAATTTCAGTGAAAAATAAATAAAAGATGAGGTGTTACGGCAAATTTTGCTCTTGGGATTTTAAAATAGTACAAATTTTCAAAAAAGGACATTCTACTTTTAAAGCATAAATAAAGATGTGATTTAAACAAACAAAAAATATTTTACCACATATTTTAGTAGATGAAAAAAATAATGGTTGAGGGGAACACACATATAAGTCAGGTCATTTTGAGTTGGCCACTGGGCAGGAAGACTACGGAAATATATACTTGGTTTCCAAAGAGTCGATGGATGGGGAGTGGATGTAGCTCAGCGGCTGAGCGCCTGCTTCCCATATACAAGGATCTAGGTTCAATCCCCAGTACCTCATAAAAACAAACACATGTAAAACAAACAAATGAAAACATCAACTCTCTCTGGGGAGCAGATATAGCTCCAAGGTTTGAGCGCTTGCTTCCCATGTACAAGGTCCTGGATTCTTTCGCCAGTACCTCCTTTAAAAAAAAAAAAAAAAAAAAAATCTATAGAAATAAACAAGAGGAAAAATTTTTTCTTTGGGGCTGAGTCCCAGTGACATACAATGTGCAATCTATTAACACATAATTTTAAAATCACACATAGTATATGTATATCGTATATATAGGTAGCAAAATACTTCACAAAATGGAGTTAAGTCCAAATATTCTACTTACTAGTAAAGAAAAGTTTGCTATGTTATCATAAAGAAAGTTTTCATAATGAGTCCACTCTATTTTAATTATCTTTGATCATACATGAGAAAGATACCAAATCTTTGTACCCATACTGACTAAAAAGAAAAAAACAAATTTTCAATCCAATCAGTAGTGCTTAAGAAATCCTAATTATAATTCAGCATTCTCATGAAAGTAGCTAAGCTTGCCCCAAATGTTAGTAGACTTCCCAAGACACCAATTAAGCATTTAAAAAAAAACTTGTTCTTAGGTTTAGGAACCAAAATTGGGTTGAAACTTTTGAGATAGACTGCTCAGTCCCTGAAGTAGTGAAATGACTTGCTTACTAGCTTTTTAAATTTTCCTATCTTTCCTTTCCCCCCCCCCTTTCTTTTCTTCTTGAAACCACAGAAACTGGGTGGCCTTGCCACAAAAACCATTAACAAACAAATTGTGAATTCAAAAAAGAAAAAAAAAGTCCCAGGATATAAAGTTTGTGGCAGGAGGAATTAAGACTTTCAGGAAAGTTGCTGAGTAACAGCAAAGCAAAAGCAAAAGTGCAAACCCCCAAAAGACAGCAGAAGCAGAAGTTAGTGACAGAACCAGTTCACAGCTACCACGACGTCAGGAAGAGGGAACACCTGAAGTTATTCCAATACATAGAACAACAGACCAAATTTGGACTTACAAGTTTACTTTCCTCTTTCACTTACCTGATCTCTTTATCTAAACAGACAAAATGCTTCAATGTTAGGGAGCTACCAACCAGATATATCCCAAATTCCATCAGCAATGCAGAATACAACTCCCCCCTCCACCCCCAACACAAACACTCATACGTTTCCCTGAGTCTTTTTGCAAGTTGTAGACTGGCAAATAGGTTCAAATCAAATATACAAAGAACTGAAAACCTAGTATCAAAAAAAATATTTTAACAACACCCAATGGACAAATGAATTATAAATGTCGTTGTCTAAACCAGGAGTTGGCAAACTATATCCTGCTGTCCAAATCTGGCTCATTGTCTGTGAAATAAGAATGGTTTTTAACAGATGATCATTTGCAATCAATTTAATTAACTTTGAATCCCAATTAAATGAAATGCTATCCCCTTAAAAAAAGAATTACATTCTTCTCATTAGTATCCCTGTATTAAAAAAAAACATTTACTTTATTATTATTACTATTACATTTAGAATCATGTTAGCAGCAATTTTGTGAGAATTTATTTTCTCTCTTACAGCACCTACATGAGATATTTGATTTTGCCTTTGGCCCTCAAAGCCTAAAACATTTACTATCTTAGTCCTTTTCAGAAAATGTTTCCAGACTCTGATAAGCAAAATTGTTTTAGCCCACCTATTTCTGGCTTTATAATATATGTACATATGTAAACATTTAGAGTGTATTACATAACTACTTACGTAAAACATTTACACCAACTACCTCCTAATGTTTCCCAAACCACTCTCGGAAAGAGAAAATGACTACCCCTGAAAATCGATTCCTAAGGAGACCTCACAATAACGAATGTCATTTATCTCACTACAAAATGAAATACCACATTTTACCCAAGAGAATAGTTTGAAAAAATTAAAATTAGCATGCCCAATGCTAATGAGAATATGGACAAGAAAACCCATTTCTACATTAACAATAATAAATGGCAGAATCTATCTGGAAAGCAATTTGGCAATGGATAACAAAATCCAGTATAATATTTGTACACTTTGACACCATAAATTTACATCTATAAATACAAAAATATGAAAACACACAGACACACAAAGATGTTCAATAAACTCTTATTTACAGTAGTAGTGAAAAATTGCAAACTAAAATGATCAACAATAGGAAACTAGGGTTAAATATTGGAAGGAATCGCATCAATGCAATGATGGGCTAAAAGTTTCTGCTTACTTAGTAGCTTAGTGACCTTGGATAAACTGTTTAACCTCTGATACACATTTTCTCTGATACTCACATATGGGAGTAAGATAATCACATTGAGTGGTTGTAAGAAGTAACTGAGGTAATTTTTATGCAAATAAACTTATATAGCACCTGACAAGGAAAAAACACAGTGTTAAGTGATAACATGGAAACATTCAAATAATACTGAATGCTAGAAGGAAGCTGTATTAAATTACTTTATTATAACAAAAGTAATGAAACCCTCTTTGATCACTTGAGTAAAACAATTCTTAATAAAGGTACTATTTAATAATCCCCTTATTGTCTAATCCTTCTCTGGTCCTATTTGACTTGACTGCTCTATAGCACTGGGCTCCCTCAAAGCTCCCTCTTTTGGCTACTAAGACAAGCATCAGAAAACTCCCTCTCAGTCTTTTCATGTTTCCAAACTCCCCAGCCTTAAATCTGGGTTTTGTCAGAGGTCTGCCCTTGATTCTACTCTATCCTTACTGTACCCTCTCTTATCCATGCCCAAAGCTCTCAAATATATATGTCAGCCCAGCTCAGGTATCTTTCCAGACTCGACCCATTTGGCAAACAGCAACTGGATCACTGGTTTATACAATGGGGGTGGAGGGGGGTGGAGGGGGAGCAGAGGCTTTTAAAGAAAATGAATGCAAAATTGTTAATACAAAACTTTTGTGACACTCCAATGCCACCTCCCATTAAAGGAGGGATAATGGAGAGGTAGTAGCACCGAAAGAGAAAGCATTCATAACTAAGTGAAGTTAAAACCTCTTATTTTGCAAATTTTACAAAAGCATATGACTATAAGAACACATTTTAGGGTCCCTACTGAAATCATGCTAGGTATTCACACAAGCTTCAATTATTTAAGCTTCTTGGTCTATCTGGCTCCCTTCCATTCTCCAGGTTCCTAAGATTTGTAACTTCTATGCCCTCCATCCAATCACATTACTGAAGACTGATTTTTCTCAAAAGAAATTCTGATCATATTACTTCCCTACATGAAAACCTTTTTTTACCAATAGGATAATTGGCACAAATCCTTCTGTGGTATGGCTGCCACCTACTCCTCCAACCTCATTCTCTGTTCTTCCAGCTACACTGCGTTATTCCCAGCTCCTCGTAATGTTATTTCAATCCCCCCATACTGTGGTAGATATGGTCCCTCTAACTGAAATGCATTGCCTTCGCTTTTCTGGCCAACACATTCCTACTTCTCTTTCTATCCCAATTTACCCTTGTAAAGCCTTCACAGACCTGAAGATAGTTGATCACAACCTCTTTAGCCCACGCTCCCCAATGTAGCACTTACCACCAATTACACTTACTTATTCACTGTTTCCCTGGTAAATTAAAAGCACCTGAAGGGCAGAAACCTTCTCCTTGCCATCTTTATTTCCCAAGTGCCTGCAGAAGTGCTTACTAATCCTCACTCGAACAAATGAATGAAAAAGGAGGCAAAGCAAATATACCAAAAGGCTCCTTTTGTTGCTTTCAGGTATTGGTATTGTTAGCAAGTTTTATCCTTATTTTAAAATATTTTTATGTGGCTATATTTGTTTCATAATGGGAAATGTAATTTACAATAAAATATTTCTTTGAGGTTTTCTCTAATTTTCATTAGATCTGCTACCTAAATCTCTTAAAATCCTGCACACCTGTGTTAGGCTTAGTTCTATGGCCAACAGTCTAATTTACTTAAAACCATGTTTCAATCCCTGCACACAATTGCCTAAATAAATATCATTAGTGCAGCTTCATTAAAATGTATTTTTTTCTTAACTATTTCTCCATAAGTGAGCATTCTATTAGAGTTTTGGCAAGAGAAATCTTACAATGGACTTATTTCTGTAGGTATATACTTCAGGCCCTAACTGAAAGGAATAATAAAATTCTTTTGCCATCTGGAATGAAACAGTGACAGATACCACTAGCCTCAAATTATATTCATATACATAAAGCCACGTTTCAGAATCACTATTATAATCCCTATCTCCCACCTAGGATGCACTAAAGAATTGTTTTGTAAAGAAAAATATTTTTTTTTAAATCTGATAATTCTCCTAAATATGATCCCCACTGAAGCAGAACATAGTTTGCCCGTTTTTAGTAAAACTATCATTATCATTATCCAGTAAATGCCTGAAGGAACTTTCTAGCAAGCATTTACCCTTTTAGTTTTGCAGGACTCGAGCATGTCATTTTGTCCCACATTGTTTAAACACCCTGCGTGACGTGGACCGCACACATGGCATGTTTAGACAGGAGAGCATATCAAGAGCAAAAGCAACACAAACCACAGGCCTCGGAGAAGCACCACAAACTCGAGCCGACGCTGTCTTAGTAGCTTCAGAGCCATCTGACTCCTGGCATAACCTAAACCTCTAGTTCAGGTGCAAAGCCATTTCCAGCCAATGGTCTGATCATGTAAGGCTGGGCCTCTCCACAAGCACACTCCTGCTTTTCCTGTGTGCGAGGCTCATTATTCGGCGCTCCTGCAGCAATACCCCCTTGTAGTCTAAATAAGAGCGCCTTTCCTAGACGCTGCACAAGCCTGCGTCCAAGAGTTTCCTGAGAAGCAGTGCAGTGCAGCAGGAAGAACGCAAGATGTGGGGCCACACGGCGTGGCCTGGCGTCCCCACGCTGGCACTTCAAAGTCCACGTGACCTCAAAGTTCCTGAGCCTCTTTGAACCCCGGTTTCTCCAAATGTCAAATCCTCAATATAAAACATGAGGTGTCATTTATAAGGATTAAAAATCACATGGCAGGTAGTCAGACAAAAGAGGGCAAGTAACATTTTTTTAACATATGGGTTATTAATATTTGCAGTATTTTACTTCATTTCCTTGAGTCTTGTTTCTTTTCCCATTTGGTCAGCCAAGTGACTCTGCACTCACTGCAGACAACGTCAGGGAGGAGAGAGGCTGTGACAATGCTGGTTTTTGAGTTTCAAAAGCCTCAGGATTGGGGAAAGAGCTATGGACTAGAATGGACTTACTGGTTTTCTACTATAGACACATTGTGATTCTAGCAATGGAAGAAATTACAACATTGATGTGGAGCCAGTGGCCACTGCAGACTCTGGGAGTAGGGGGAGGGAAAAACAGTTGTAATACAGGGGCATTTTTGGGACTTGGGAATCGTCCTGAATGACAATGCAATGAATGACATATATAGGCCATTTTATATCGTCACATAACATGCAGAACTGTGGGGGAGAGAGTGTAGACTACAATGTGAACTATGGTCCATGCTCAGTGGCAAAGCCCCAGGATGTATTTATCAACTGCAATGAATGTGCCACACTAACGAAGGATGTTCATGTGGAAGGGTGTGGGGGGTGTGGGGAGTGCAGCATATGGGAACCCCTATATTTTTGTGTGTAAAATTTATGTAACCTAAGTATCTTTCAAACATTTTTTTTAATTATTAAAAAATAAAACAGAAAAAATTTAAAAATTAATAAATAAATAAAAAGCCTAAGGCCCTGACGGAAATGGGAATGATTCTCACCTATGGAACGCAGCCCTAGAAGGGGTCCTACAAAGAATGAACAAAGCTGGAAGCAGAGGCAGGTCCGCCTGAGTGTAAGATGAGGAAGGCACAGCATGTGATAAACGTTAGTGGATCTGGGGTCAAGGCTGGGGATAGCTGCACCTTCACCCACCCCTCCCCAAGCACCCCTGGGTGGATGGAGGTGGTAAAATGACCAGATGTTAGATTGGGAGATTAAACAGGCAAGAAATTCCAAAGTAAAGTACCAGACCAAAATCCAGATGTTCAAAGAAAATGATGGGAACGGGTTATATGGCTTTAAAACCCAATGGGAGGATACAGGGAGGCTCAAAACAATGGAGACGAGAAGCTTTATGAAGAGATTCTTGGATGGAGCTGCTCTTTGGCAAGTCCTACCTTCAGCTGGGCTGGAAGGTGCTACTTTTTCCAAGTCTTTAGAGGGGCTTTAAAGAAACAATTTAGAGGGCCTGGCTGTGTCCCCTGGAATTTGGGGCTCAGTGGACTGCAAACTGATTCCCACCTTGGAAATTCAGAGGAAATAAGAGAAGGCTAGGGGCAGCTCTGGAATTTGAGCGTTACCTGCACTCCTTCCTTCCAAGGTGGTTCACCGGATGCATATTTTCACGGACCAGGTGTGGGCACATGTGAGAAAGCCGGCCTGAAGCTCAAGAGCACTACCTGGACGGACCCATGAGACTGCAAGCAAGATTCCAGGTGGAACAGACTACCAAAACGCCAGGAGCTGAGTGGGAAGTGCAGAGCTAAAGGAGAGGCCCTGCCTACATCAGGAGAGTTGCAGCCAGAAGGGTCCAGCAGGGGAGCTACCAAAGCCCCCCAAAAGGCCCAAGTGAGAGTCAGTTTTGAACATCTGCCAGGCGCTGAGAGCACAGAGCCAGCTTAACAGTCTTAGGTCCCAGTTCAAATGAGAAATGTCCCTGAGGAAAACTTTTCCCTCCTTCTTTCTCATACCCCAACCCCTTTGGATTAAGCAAACAAGTGGTGGGGGAGGAAGTGAAAGATAGATAAAGAAAACTACACGCGCTTTCCCACTGCAATCACTCAACCCACAATCGGGTCCCAGACAGGGGAGGGGAGAAGATTTTATCTTAAATTAACTTTGAAGCTATGATTATAGTCTGGGATTGGACATTCTAATTTCTGAATGGAAACAATGTTTGTGATTTAAAGTGTCCAGAGGATTTTTTAAAATCTAGGAGTAAACCTAAAAATAATATGAAGCCTGGCTGAAACAGAAATTTCATCCAGAGGCAAGGGGAAAACTTCACCAATGAATTTTAAAGAAACAGAATAAGGAAAAAAATATATAGAATTTTGACTGCATATCCTTAGTTGTGCTTGTTAAAAGTCTTGTTACAGAAAGAAATCTCACATATGTTGAGGGAAGATAAGGGCAGCAAGGAAGGATCTTCTTTCTTGGGTAGAGTCTGAACCTTAAAAGTGGCTGCATGGCATGTCCAGGCAGAGGGGTGTGATTCCATGCCACAGCACGACACAGGAGCAGAACAGTTACCAGGTGCTTGAGAGTGGTATGCAAGGGGCAAGGAATTGCTTCTGGCATTGCAGGAGAAAGAGCATGCTTCCTGTGTGCCCAGGAGATGTCTGGAAGGAATTAAGAAAAGCAGCACTGGAGATCCTTGATGACAGAGCAAGAGTTTCCTCAGCAGTGGCCCAGGTGTATCACAAGGAATGGGGTGGGTGGATGTTTCAGTGCACATGTGACGTGCGGGTCAATGACAGCTAAGGAGCAGGTGAGCCACCCTCAAGAGCTGGCAGCTCATAACCTTACCTAGCCCTTAGCTGCAACCTCAGACTGCTGCCACGGGGCTAAACAAACGATCAAGATGTAATTTAGATTTAGCTCTAGAAGAATAGAGAAAGCTACTTGCACATTTTGTACACAGAGACATACCTGCCACATGTGCAGAGGCGTGTCCAAGATGTCTGAGGGTTGTCTTGAAGTGAGGCTTCGCACCACAGACGGATTAAAAGACCTAGAAGACAATGAGGGCCAAGTCATTGAGAGGCAGATCCATGGTGTGCGAGGCTGAGCTTGACTCTCTGAAGTCTCAGCTGATTGTGGAAGTGCCACGCACTGAGATGAACGGAGTTTGACAGAATACAGTACAACCACTACCATGGTACTACGGAACCTTTAAACTCCACCTAGACACACACAGTGATCATGAGAAGGAAGGAAAATAGAATGAATCAACCTTTTTGGTTTATGTTTTTAAATCAAATGTTCTAGATACCAGGAGAACACATGGAAAGTATGAGGCTCAGAAGCAAACTTTAAGGTTCCTGTTCTAGACTTTCTAAAAGCTCCAAATCTATTTCTGATGAGATAAGAAAAATAAATCAACATAAGGGAATAGACTGTGACAGGAATACTACTGTGGATAGAATGTTCTGGGCAAAACGTCTCTGGTAAAGTGACATATGAGCTGGATGAAGTGAGCAAGGAAGACAGAGAGAAGCTCCCCAAGGAGAAGGAATAGTAAGTTCAAAGGTCTGAGATGAGGACAGCAAAAAGGTCACTGTGGCTGCAGCATGGCGCATGGAGGACAGAAGTAAGACATGAACAAACCTGGATAGACCTGTAGGCCAAGGGAGAGCTTTAGACTTTATTCTGTGAGTATAACTCATTAGAGGGTTTTTAAAAAATTAAACATTTTAGTTCGAGATAAAAATTCACATGCAGTTATAAGAAATAATACAGAGAAATCCCATGTACACTTGACCCAGTTTCCCCCAATGGTACCATCTTGCAAAACTAGAGTACAATATCCCCAGCGGGACGTTGACATTGATAAGGTCAAGATACAGACCATTTCCATCACCCCTCAAGTGCCCTCAAGTTGTCCTTTTATAGCTACAACCTCTTCAGCCCCACCGTCTCCTGAGCCCTTGCAAACCTCTAATCTATCCACCATTTCTATACTTTCGTCATTTCAAGAACATTATACATATGAAAATATACACTCAACATAACTCTCTGGAGATTCATCAGGTTCATATGTGTATCAATAGTTTGTTTATTTTTATTGCTCAGTAGTGTTTCATGTGGGGACTGCTTAACCATTCGCCCCTTGAAGGACACTGTGTTTTCCCAGTTGGGGGCTGTTATGAATGGAGCTGCTATAAACATTTGTGTATAGGTTTTTGGGTAAGCATCAGTTTTCTTTTCTCTGGGATAGATGGTCAGGAATGCAATTGCTGAATCATATGGTAGTTGTATATTTAGTTTTTTACAAACCTGCCAAACTGTTGTACAGAGTGGCTGTACCCTTTTACATTCCCACCTGCAGTGTATGAATGACTCAGTTTTCCACATCCTCATCAGCATTTGGTGTTGTCGCTATTTTTTATTTTATTTTAGCCGTTCTGATAGGTGTGTTGTGGTTTTAATTCGCATTTCCCTGATGGCTGATGATGCTGAACATCTTGTCATCTGCTTATTTGGAGTCTTTACATGCTCTCTAGTGTAATGACTCCCATGTCTGTTGCCCAATTTCTAATTGGAATTTTTTTTTTTTAACTGTAGAGTTTTGAAAGTTTATCTTCCAGATATTTAGCCTCTATCAGATATGTGGTTTTCGTTGTTGTCTCACAGTCTGTAGCTTGTCTTTTCATCCTATTAACAGGGTCATTCACAGAGCAAAAGTTTTTATTTTGATGAAGAGCAATTTATCAATTTTTTTTTCTTTTATGGATCATGTTTTGGTATAAATTAAAAAAAAAAAAAAACCCTTTGCTTAGCCTTAGGTCCCAAAGATTTTCTACCATTTTTTCCTAAAAGTTTTATAATATAATATTTTACATTTAATTCCATGACCCATTTTGAGTTAATTTTTGTATAAGCTATCGGACTTAATTCGAGGTTAATTTTATTGGTCTATGGATGTCCATTTGCTCCAGCATCATTTGTTGAAAAGGCTATCTTTCTTCCATTGACTTGTTTTTACACCGTTGTCAAAAATAAGCTGTTGGGAAGCGAATGTGGCTCAAGCAATTGGGCTCCTGTCTACCATATAGGAGGTCCTGGGTTTGTTTCGTGGGGCCTCCTGGTGAAAGCAAGCTGGCCCAGGCAGAGAGCTGAAGCAACGAAAAAAAAGACAAAAAGGAGAGACAATGACAACACAACAAACCAGGGAACTGAGGTGGCTCAAGCAATTGAGTGCCTCTCCCACACACTGGAGGTCCCAGGATCGGTTCCCGGTGTCTCCTAAAGGGAAGACGAGAAGAGAAGACAAGCAGACACAGAGAGCACACAGCGAATGCAAAAACAATGGGGGGGAGGGGTGGATAAATAAAAATTTTCTTTTAAAGTTAATTATTTTTTAAAAATAAGCTGGACATTTTTGAATGGGTATATTTCTGGGTTCACTATTCTGCTCCATTGATACACTTGTATATCCCTCCACCAAAAGCACAACCACTTAGGCTTGATTATGGCAGCTATATAATAAGACTCGGAATTGGGTATACTAATTCTGCCCATTTTATTCGTCTTTTTCAAAATTGTTTTAGCTATACTGGTTCCTTTGCTTTTCCATTCAAATTTTAGAATCATCGTGTCTATCTCTATGAAAATCCTGCTGGGACTTACTTTGATGGAAATTGTGTTAATTTGGGGAGAACTGATATATTTGTCATGTTGTATCTTCCAGTCCATGAACCTAATTTCAATTTCTTTCATCAGCATCATGTAGCTTTCAACATTCAAGTTCTCTACCCATGTTTTGAGCAAATATAAATGGTATCATATTTTTAATTTTGGCGCCCTTGTGTTCAATTCTAGTATAAAGGAATACAATCGATTTTTGTATGTTTATCTTGTATCCTGCAACCTTCCTGAACTCACTTATGGGTTGTTGTTTTTTAAGATCCCTTAGGATTTTCTATATAGCCAATTATATCATCTGCAAATAGGGACAGTTTTATTTCTTCTTTTCTGATATGTGTGCATTCTATTTCCCTTTCTTGCTTTTTTTACATGAGCTAGAACTTCCAGCACTAGGCTGATTAAGGGTAGTGAGTAGACATCCTTGGTCTCGATTTTTAGGGAAAGCATTCAGGCTTTCATAATTAAATATAATGTTAGTTGTGGAATTTTTATAGGAGCTCTTTTTTTCAAGTTGAGGAAGTTCCCCTACATTCCTTTTATTCTAAGAGATATCATAAATGGATGTCGAGTTTTGTCAAATATTTATTCTGCATCAATTGATATGATCATGTGAATAATCTTCTGTAGCTTGTTAATATGGTGGATTTCACTGATTGGTTTTCAAATATTGAATCAGCCTTGCATCCCTAGAGTAAACCCTATTTGGTCATGATATAAAACTCTTATTTATTGCTGAATTTTATTTGTTAATATTTTAAAGGCTTTTTATATATGCATTCATGAGGGATATTGGTTTCTAGTTTTCTTTTTTGCACTATCTTTGGTCTAGTTTTGGTATCAGGGTAATATTATCATCATAAAATAAAAAGGAAGTGTTCCCAGCTCTTATATTTTCTCCAAGAGACTGCGTAAAATTGGTGTTAATTCCCCACCCCCACCCCCAGTGAAACCATTCGGACTGGATATCTCTCTTTTACAAGTTTTTAAATTGCATATTGAATCCCTTTAATCATTATTCAAACCATCTATTCCATCTTGGGAGAGTTGTGGTTGTTTGTGTTTTTTTTTAGAAATTGATCCATTTCACCTAAGTTGTCAAATTTATGTGTTGAGTTATTCATTGTACTTCCTTATTATACTTTTTATTAATTTCTTCAGGGTCTATAGTGACATCCCCCTTTTTATTCTTGATAATGGTAAATTGTGTCATCTTTTTTATTTTTTCAATAGAAAACTAAATAATATTGACAACTAATAAATTTGTCAATATATTAAGTCTTTTCAAAGAATCAGCTCTTTGTTTCATTGATTTTTTCCTATTATTTTTCTGTTTTTAATTTCATTAATTTCTGCTCTTATCTTTTCTATTTCCTTCCTTCTGCTTGCTTTGGGTTTATTTTGTTCTTCTTTTTCTAGGTTCTTGAGTTGGGGGCATAGATTATTAATTTACAACTTTTCCTCTTTTCTAATGTAAGAATTCAGTGCTGTAGGTTTCCTTCTAGGCCTGATTTAGCTGTGCTCAAAAAATTCTGATATGTGCATTTTTATTTTTATTCAATTAAAATGTATAGTTTGATATCTGTCCCTTGAGATTTCCTCTGTGACTCATGTTGTTTAGAGCTTGTCCTGTTATTTTTCTCTTATTGATTTATAGTTTGATTGCAAAGTGGTTGAAGAATACACTTTGTATAATTTTAATTCTTTTAAATTGGCTGAGGTGTATTTTGTGGCCCAGGAAATGATCAACATTAGTACATGATGTTCCTGAGGTACTTGAAAAGAATGTGTGTTCTGCTGTTGTTGGTTGGCGTATTCTATGAGTGTCAGATCCTGCTGGTTGATGGTGGCATTGAGTAATTCTACATGCTTGCTGATTTTCAGGCTAATTGTACTATCAGTTGTTGAGACAGGAGTTGATGTCTTCAATAGCTGTGAACTTAGATCTATTTCTTTTCAGTTCTGTCAGTTTTTGCTTCCATACATGTTGTACCTCAGTTATTTGGTGCATACACATTTACGATTACAATGTATTCTTGGGGCTTGATCCTTTTATCATTATATAATGTTCTTCTCTCTCTCTGGTAATTTTATATGATCAGAAGTCTACTTTATCTAATATTAAAATAGCTACTCCTACTTCCTGTGATTGTTTGGATGATATATCTATTTCCATCTTTTTTTTCCATAATCTTTTACTTCCAATCTTCCTACATCATATTTGAAGTGAATTTCTTCTACACAGCACATAGATGGGTCCTGTTTTTTAATACAGTGACAATCTCTTTCTTTTAATGCTATATTTAGACCATTTACATATAATTAAATTATTGATATCATCAGGCTTAAGTGTACAAATTTATATTTTGCTTTCTGTTTGTCCTCTCTGTTTTCTTTTTTTGATTTACCTGTAGTGTTTTTGAGTGTGTATCTTTGTATAGCTTTTTAAGTTGTTGTTCTAGGTAATATACTTATCACAGTCCACTGATGTCATTTTACCAGTTTGAGTGAAGTATGCCATGCCCTATTGAATATTTCTACTAAATGATAAGATTGATAAATCAAGAATTTAAACATGGGGGGAAATGCTTATATGTGAGATTAAGCCAAACTCTGCTGTTTTTCCCCACCTAGGATACATACATTCCTTCCCTCACCAAAAGGATAACTGAGAAATGAATTTGGACCAGTCAAGGGGGGAAAAAATCCTGACTATGATTAGAAACACTGAGACTTATTTCATTTGGTGTATACTATTTGGATTAGACACCTTTTAAGCCTAATTAAGAGAATGTATTTTCTAAGGCATTTAAGTGACTATAAATACAAAAGTCTTTAAACAAAACTTTCCGCTTATTTTATTTATCAAGAATCTAGACCATCAAAAATCCACAGCCTGTTAAAAATTGTAAGTCACCTTAACAATGACTTAAGAGGAGAGCCCACATTTTATAGAAAAGAAACTTTCAGAGAGAAGTTAATTTTCACCAGGTCACAGGCAAGTCAGTGATAGAAAGTGGGGCTAGACTAGGTCTGATGACACTGAAGTTCATGATGAGGAATGAAAATGAAAACTTTTTATCTAAAGTGTGCTAACAGTCTGCATTGGAATACAGTTATACTTCATTTCCTTAAGAAAAGCAAAATAAGAACATGGCAGATTAAATATTATCCCTCATTTAGCCAGGATACTGGGGTTTAAATTGACCCACTTGTCAAATAGCAATGGATAACAACAAATGGACCACCCATCCATATTACAGACATTGACCCACAAGAGGTCCAGGCATGGAATTGTAAAAAGTATCTTTTTCCATTGTCTATCAGTGAGCTTTTCTTATTTCTCCAGATTAGCACAGAATGGGTAATTTGAAAGACACAAGCATATTTTCCAAATTATGCTCTTTTTACTCACTTTAGATGTAAAAAGACTTGAGAGTGCAAGTGTGCACAAAAGAGACTACCTTCCACTCCCAAAACAATTTTTTAATTCTGTTAATAACTTTCTCAAGCGTCAAACCTCTAGCCTATAATTCTAAGTGGCAGACTTCTCCTTTTAGTCATGAACTCATCTGTGATCCAAACTGAAATAAAAATTTTGCTCTATATCTCCTATTTATATTCACAGTCAGGTACTATAATTAAATAATAGAGTTTCCTTTATTTGGGCTCAAATCCATTATTTATTTATTTTTACTTATCTCTTTTCTCTGAGATGTATCTCAGTATTATTATCCCTGAACACCCAAATACACAGATTGGTGAATATATATTGATATCTCTTAAGAATAGATTTTGGTTTGATTAAATGTCTAAACTGATACACAACCTAAATTTGAACAAATACCTGACCCCAATGGGAAAAAATCAGCTTTAATGGCTGACCTCCCAGATAGCACATGTACTGTGCCTCCTCCAGGGAAAAACTCAGTTCACAAGCTAACCTGGGGTCTCAGACCTGATGGCTGTAGGGAGTGAAAGAGCTAATGTTCTGTACCACAGTAGGAGTTCAGATGCCCTTCCATCACCACTGTGTACTGGTCAAATGATAAAGCACGATTTAGCATCCTGGACAAAGGGAGCCACCTGCCTTCTCAACCAGTATGTCCACGAGCAGAAAGGGGCAGAGAAAGACAATGAGAAGAAGGTGGAAAGAAAAAACCTAAGTCTTACTGCCACCACTGTGTTCAAGCCTTTAACTCGAGAGAACTCCCACACTCGGAGATGGGTTTTTAAAAGATGAGTGGAAACTTGCAGGCTTTGTATTCACACATCCGATGATGTGCTCTCATCACATGCCTATGAAACTCCCTTATCAACAGAGCTTTTACCTTGCCTTTTTCTCCTTTTCAGGATTTCTACTCCAAATCCCCAACACATTTAGAGCAGTGATCTCAGAGGCATTTCTATAGCTGATGCAAATTATATTTCTTTGTTTTCCTCCTAGAAATGGGGTGGGAAAGGGAAAGAAGTGTAAAAGCCCCAAAGTGGCAGCTAAAACCAAAACAGATTCATAACATTTCTTACTAGTTTGCTGTGTAAAGCCCTCTTGCTAATTTAGAAAAGCCTTTGTGGTTTTTAACATTAAAAACTGAAATACAAATAGCACTGCGGTGCTGTTCCTGGTCTGAAGGTGAAGTTATACTTCAGGAGTAAAAACCAGTGGATGAACAGACCAAATACCGTCAATATAGACCAGGAACCACTAACAGGAAGACAGTCTATAAATCCATTTTTCATTGTTAACAGACCACATTTCTATTGAAGAAGACTCGTTCCCTTTTCCAGCCATAGGACCACAAAATGTGAACTATAAGATAATTAACATCTAGTGTGGATAAAACAGCATATAATATTTTAATAGTCTTTATAACACAAGGCCATTATTCTTCATTAAAAGCAAAATTCCTGAAAATACACCAAATTCTACATTCTAAAAATAAAAAGCAATGCAAAATTAAGTCCTAGGCTGATATATTAAATTCTGGATGGAAGAAGATGATACAAACAACATACCAATCTGTGAGTTAGGTAGGTAAAATTGGTTTCCAACAGCTCTTAGACCAAACTGAAGGTATACAGGAAAAGTAGTATCCAGGCCACTTGTATGAATAAGATGAAATTCTGGTCCCAATATTAAGGTCATACAGTTTCAACCCAACTCTGAATGCTAATTCAGGCTAAATAAATATACTGTTGAGCAATATTTGCAACATACTTTGGTACATGATGTGGAGAAAACAAAGTCATTAAAACTTGTTAATAAAGAAGCTGTGGATCTAACTACTTCAGAGTTAGAAAAGCCATTAACAGAAAAAGAAGTAAAGCCAGGGATCCATTCCAGAATGTCAGCATAGGGGTTGTTACAACAACACATATGCTTAAATATTAAAAATTTAAATAGCACCTAAAATACAATAATGTCAAGAATTACAAGAAACCTGTCTTTGACATCTAAAAGACTAGGCTCCTAAGGAGAGAAACGGGAAGGTGGAGAGCTGCAAAACGGCAGCAGGTGGTCTCTTCTGGGCACAGACAGAGCAGAAAGAACCTGAAAAACAGGCTTGCTGGCAGGCCCAAGCAAGAGAAGGGCAGGCCCCGGATTCTGGAGGAAGTTAGAGAAAGCAGGCCTCACACACCCTCAACTTAGGAGCTCCAAGAATCAGAGATTAAGCATCCAGAGCTCAGGCAGGCTGGCCAAGTGCCTCTCTCCTGACCGGTCTTGGACTAGCTAATGCAATATTCCCACGAATCTCCACCTGAGACCCAGTCACCTCAGCAGGCGACGGCATGCGAGTTCAGTGACCACCTGCTTTCCCTCTGCAAATATCTCCCAAATACAAAACAGCATCTGAAATTTCTTTGCTGGGTATAGTGTCTTTGGAGCTAAAAGGAACTTTGAAACTATTCAAATGCAAAGACCTGGCTAAGGAAACATGGTGACATGGTTACAGCATAGGAAAGTAAATGTAGTCACCAAACCAGCACATAGTAATTTTGGGTATAACTGTTCATTTCCTGATGTGGTAGAAAAGATGAGACTCTATGAGAAAGTGAAGGCATTTAGTACCTGAAGAGGGCTGCTAATGAAGACACAATAAAGGCCATACAACGGAAGCTATTTTTATTTTGATCCTTCACATTCAAACACAGTTTAATGAAAATATTACAACACAGCAAAGTGGTTATGGGCATAAATGTGACGTTCATGCTGGGTTGAATTTTCCTATCTGAGTGATGTGGAGCATGTTACTTTATCTCTAAGCCCACGTTTTGTCTGTAAATTAAAAATAATATCTGCCACAGTAATTATCTACTCAGTATCTCTTTGAAGGACCATTTTGCTCAGATTCTCTGACATTGAGGTTCAGGTAAGTTGGCCCCAACCCTTCTAGCTACACTTAAATGTTGAGCCTGAGAAATCAGTGAGTGATACTGAGAAGACACATGGGGCTACCCATAACCCAACAAAGCAGGGAGAGATTTTCAGGGGGAAAGTAGGTTGACCCAGAGAAATCCTCCTTTGCCTGCTGAGGTGACTGAGTATGAGGTAGAAGTTCATGAAGTTACCTAGGCTAGTCCACGATCTGACCCTTGGGCACTCTGTGGAAAACAACTGTTGAGAGAGGCATTTTCTATCTCGGTGATGGAAGTTATTAAGGATCATTCAAACCCAGAGCTGCTGGGTCATCTTTGCCAAACTGTGGAGAGATTCTTCCTCCCAATAAAGCCAACTGAAAGGAAAGCAAAGCTAAGAGATGGAACGTTAGAGGGACCGAGAGATGGAAACCTGGCAATATCCTGTGAGCTTAAAGGGTGTTTTCTGCTCGGGTACCACCATCTTCCCTTTCCTGCTTCAACCATTTTGAGACAGATTGCTCTGACCAACCTTGAGTTTGCGTGTATGCGTGTGAGGCAGAAACGAGATAATGCCCATAAAATGCCTGAGCATGTGTTGGGGACAGATCAAGTACAGAATAAATGTGAGCTATTAGGTCCAGAATGTGAGACTCTTTAAACTTTCCTTTCCAAGATAACTACCTGAAAAGTAAACATTTTTTTCATGGGACTCATTTATTCAGATAACCAAGAAGGTCGTGAACAACAATGGAAGATGTTAGTAATAGTTCAAAGACATAAACTAGCAAAATCCTCAAAAGGTAGCAGATGACTTGACTGACAAATGAATTGGACAGAAAATCATACTTAAAGGTCTTCAGAGGAAAGAGAGAGGAAAGACCCCCAAGAAGCACTGGTTAAGGAAAGGCTTCACAGAGGTCTTCTCTGAGCAGGTTTGGGGGAATAGGAAGGGTCTGGAAGGCTGAAAGAAGGGCACGGGTCTAGAAAACCATGGGCGGTGGTGGTCCACATGTGAGGGGGCCCAGGACCCCCTCTGACCTCTAACAGGGAAGGGCGACTACAGTCAAATGCTCAATCCAGGTGGGAGGCCTCAAGGGCAAGCTTAACTGTATTTCAGAGGATGGTTTTCACTGAGCTCATTTAGAGGTAAAAAGGAGTGTCACTAGCTTACCCATGCAATTCACATTCAATGAAATGTAAAAAATAATAAAAATCCAAGGAATGGTATCAAAGAAGTTTACCACCAAAAGCATCTTTTGCTTTTTTCCTTTTTGGTACTCCACTTGTAAACGCTCATTATTTACTCATGTGCTACAGCCAAACGACTGCATAAATACTCACAATCCTAAGGCATAATAGAACAGACATTGTGGTTTCTCCTCATTAGCCTTTCCACCCCTTCCTCAGCATGTAAAAGTTAGGCAGTTTGGGGAACTGACTCCAACCTTCTAAGTTTAAGGCAACCATTGTAATTCCATTCTCCTTGACAGTGATCAGTTGGGGAACCCAGGACAAAGCCAATTTATGAATGGCATTCCTGGCCATAGATTAGATTCAGGAGTGGACATATGACACAGGGCGAGCCAACGAAACATGAGTGGGATTTGCTTCTGGAAAAAACCTTCTTCGCTGTAGAGAGCCCCTGGAAGAGAAAGTCCCTCTCTCCTCTGTGGTTTCAGACCTGGACTTGCAGGTGCCATATTGAGAACAAAAGCTTGTATCCAGAGGAGGACAGAGCTTTAAGAAACTGCAGCAATAAGGAGCTAAAAGAACTGGACAAAGCCAACCCTATAATCTGCCTATCTCTAATACCCGACTAGGTGAGACAATCCCTTTCTTTTTCTTTTCTTTACTTTTATTTTGACAAAAAACACTCCCCCTTTCCATCTCCCTCTCATTCCTCTTCCCTCTGTAACCACTAAACTGCTTTCTATCTCTAGCAAATTTGCTATTTTTGGTCATCCCTTGTTAGTTTTATCATACAATATTTGTCCTTATGTGCCTTACTTATCTTACTGAGCATAATGTTTTCAAGGTTTTTCCATGTTAGAGCATGTCTCATAACTTCATTTTTTCTTATGGCCGAAAAATATCCATTGTGTGTATCCATATATTCGTTGATAGAACTTGGGTTGTTTCTACCTTTAGAATATTGTGAATAACGCTGCTATAAACATTGGTGTACAAGATTCTGTTAGTGACCCTCTTTTCACTCTCTTGGATAGATACATAGAAGTGGGGTTGTCAGATCATATGGAAATTCTATATTTAACTTTTTGAGGAACTGCCATATTGCTTTTCACATGGGCTGTACCATATTACATTCCCACCAACAAGGCACTAGAGTCTCAATAACACTTGTTATTTTTCATTTTTTAAATAACAGCCATCCTTGTGGGTGTGAAGTGATATCTTGTGCTTTTAATTTGCATTTCCATAATGGCTAATGATGTTGAGTATCTATTCATATGTATTGGCATTTGCATAACTTCTTAGAAGAAAGGTCTATTTAAGTCCTTTGCCCATTATTTAATTGGGTTGTTTGGTTTGTTTGTTGTTGTTGCACTATAAAAGTTCTTTATATATTCTGGATATTAAACCTTTATCTGATATATGGTTTGCTTTCTCCCATTCTGTAGGTTATCTTTTCACTTACTTGATCATTTCCTTTGATGCATAAAAGTTTTTAATTTTAATAAATCAAATTTATCTATTTTTTGTTCTTGCTTGTGCTTTTGAAGTCACACACATTCACTTTCTTTATTTTTAAATCTGGATTTTTTTCCAAACTTTTTTTTAAAAAGTACCCTAGGATGACACAGTTACTTGTTTATCATTTGAAAATAGCTGTAGTCGAATAACATATCAATCCCTGACTCTCTGGTTAATCTTAGAGCTTCTAGAAGACTTCAAACATTGGGAGATAGGTCCAGGGGAAGAGGTGAGAACAAGGATCTCTCTGTCTCTGACAGTACTAATCTGGGGATCCATTTCAGGTGAGCAGACCATCATCCTCTGAAATGGGGGTTGGTTTTTGGTCACCCACATTGGTTCATGCATTCCTGTCAAATTTGGGCATTCCAAAATTATAGCACAATCAAGGTCCTGAGGCGCACAAAAACACTGGGGGCCACAACTGCAGCAGAGTCCTCAGCAGAAAAGCCAGGCATCACAATGAAGCACCTCATCCAAGTACCAAGATGACCAGAGAAATAGCCATGCCTGTTGTGGACCAGAAATACAACAAACTGGCTGGTTACACAATATTTACTGACATATTATAAAAGTATTTTCATGCATTTATATCATAAACCTTGCTTCTGAAGCAACACATTTATTAACAATGGGTTGACTCAAAAAATAAAAAGATCTCAGATGGCTATAATCAAAAAGACAAACAATAACAAGTGTTGGTGAGGGTGGAGGAAAATTGGTCTCTCCTACATTGTCGATGGGGATATAAAATGGTGCAACCAATGGAAAACAGTTTGGCTGTTCCTCAAAAAGTTTAACATACTTATATGACCCAGCAAGTCAACTCCTAGGTATATACCCAAGAAAGATAAAAATGTACATCCACATAAACGCTTGTCCATGAATGCTCATAGCAGCATTATTCAAAATAAATTAAAAAGTGGTATCAACCCAAATGTCTATCAGTTGAGCAGCTAAACAAAATGTGATCCATCCATATGATACAATATCATTTAGCAATAAAAAGAAAGAAGTACTGATACATGCTACAACATGGATGAACCCTGAAAATACTTTGCTGAGTGAAAGTAACCAGACACACAAGGTCACGTATTATATGATTCCATTTATATGAAATGCCCAGAATAGATATGAGACAGAAAATAAACTGGTTGTTTCAAGGGGCCATGGTATGGGAGAATGGGGGGTGATTGCTGATGGGTATGGGGTTTGAGGGGAAGTGATAAAATTGTTCTAAAATTGATTGTGGTGATGCTTGCACACATGTGAATATACTAAACCACTCAACTGTATACTTCAAAGGAGTGAATTTTATGGTGTGAGAATTATATCTCAAGAAATAAAGATATTAAATAGAAATTTAAACACCAAGCAAAAATAGCTGACAGTTATAGCATAACTCCTGGATACTCTTTTATGAACAACTAATATAATTCTATGTTTTTTATTTAAAAGAATTTAAGGAGAGTCTCTCTCTACTTCTAATGCGTTCTGCAAAAGGCCTACCGTGTTCGTGGATTACGTGGTGAGACAATCTGTCCACTTGTGATTTTTGTGGCGAAGCAGCTGGGCTCTACACAGTTCTGAGGGAGTTCTCTTTCTCTCTCTCTCTTTCCATCACTTTGCCTCTCTGTCCCTCCCTCCCTCTCTAGCACTCGCCCTTGCTCTTGCTTGCTCTCCATGGGTAGGGGTGTTTTATTCCTTGGTCATATGAGTGAAAAAAGTTCCTTAAGGATTAGGTCCAGCCTGAAAGGAATTCCTGAAGAAGCAGGTATTAAAGACTTTGTAACTTTCTGTCTCATCACCAAACACCCCTTTGGCTGCAGACTCTAGGAGTTTGCTATTTAACCATTTCAGCCAGCTATGATGTAGCTATATTAGCTCAGTAAAATGATGATAACTGTGTAGTCCCCCTTTTATAAAAGATTTTAAGTGTTTAATTTTAGAATATATACATGTATGTATAAGTAATATAATGTATGTAACAATTACCAAGAAAGTTATAGTAGCAGATAAACATGGGTAGATGATACAAATGAAGCAAGAAATTTCAAACTGAAATATGCTGAAAAATAAAAGGAGAATTCTATGGATAAGAATCTATTGAGACAGCAACATTGTAGCAGCTTTGACCATCGCTAGCAAAGAAAGAGCCAAAAATGAATATCACCTGAAAAAGATCTTGTAAGTCAGGCAAAGAAATACTAATATTGGAAACATTATAAACATATACATTATGGTTGATAGCTAGAAGGTGATATTTTTCCATTGCTGAGCTGTGCTTCTTTATAAATATTAGTAAAACTTTTGATAGACCTCAGATACACTAGGACACATTTAAATGCGTTTTTTTGTTTGTTTGTTTGTTTGTTTTAACATGAAATCTGACAGCCCAAAATTAATACATGAGTACTGGAGGTAAAAGGTTTAAGCACATCAAATAGCTCTAATGAAAATGCCTAGAAATGACCAGGAGCAATGAGCATCTTTAGTGTCCAGAAAACAGAGCTTCTTGAAGAAAATGGATGGGACAGGAAAGGTACAAGATTAGCCTGGAACATCCTGATATTCCGCTTGCTAAGGAAGCTACCAAAGATGACTAGGGAGGGCCATGTCTAAAATACTCAGCAGTCAACCAAAAGAGATTTCCACTGGCAAAAGATGGGACAATTTGAGCTTCAATAAGGATAAGAATTACCATATATCAAAACCCACCAAATATGCTTAAATCCAGGAGTTCATGGTGATACTTGAAAGGATTTACTAGGTTACCTTCTAAGGATGACAGAAAACCAATTCATTATCTTGAGAACTGGGTAAATAAAAAATATATATTTATCCTGCCTTTCCTACATGAATTGTACCACTTGATAAACAAAAAATAGATTGGGATAGTGTTTACTATAAAATTATTCCAGCTGATAAATGAAAAAAGATGGTATAATTAAAATATTTTTGCCTTGCAAATGACTTGGGCACTGAGCGTCGATAGTGACTAACATCAAAAAAGACTGATAACCAAACATATGTACTTCCTGATTAAAAAAACACAGTGCCATCTATAGTACTGCAAGGGGCTCAAACCTGAGTCTAATTAAATCTCCAGAACCAGCTTCCCATTTGCAGAAAATAAAAGGACAGAACACACTTTACTGCACCATGATTATGTAATCAACAATATCTATACTGGGGAAACTCTGCAGGTCAAATGCCCCAGATTCTTCAGCAAGTAAATTGTAAGGAAAAGAAACAAAGGGAGAAACCTACAGATTAAAAGAGACTTAAAAATATTGAGGCTTTTTAACAGGCAAAATTAATTATAGTGTTTATGGATGCATAATTAGATAATAAAAAATAATGAAATACAACAACCTGATTACTATAAAAGTTAGGGTGGTTACTTTAAAGAGGAGGGGCTTCTGGAATTGCTAGAAAACGTCTGTTTCTTGAGTTGGATGATGGCTATAAGACTGCTCCCCTTGTAATCACCAAATACAGCAAACATTTGTTCTGTAGAGCCTTCGATATTTTCACTTTATTTGGCAATAAAAGGGAAAAGAGAAAAGAGAAATAGCATGGTATATTTTACACCTACATCTCACTGACCAATGCATCTGTTATTAGTGATTAAAATGGTGTCTTAGGGGAAAAAATGGTGTGTTGATTGTTCATTGCAATAGAAGATAAACAAATGATACCCTTCCTTTACCAACTGTTTATACATATATAGTGATGATGCTCCCATACCATTCAACAGGAAAATAAGAAGCATCCTTTCTTGGCCTGGGGACACAGTCATGCTGCAGTTTAACCTAGTAGAAAAATATTCTTCTATCCAGGTCAAACCATTCCCGTTCTCTTCTTGTTTGCTACCCAATAAAAGTCAAATAAGGTACAAAACTTTTGTTAATGCTTCTAAACTCCTATCAGCACCGTATATTCTGCTTTGTTGAAAAAGATAATAGAATGATGTGCTCTTTTTTCTTTGTAGATCCTAGTGGAAGGGAGTGGAGAATATGTCCTGATTCTAATGTTTCCTTTTTTGCAAATCAAATAAACCCATATCCAACCTGAGAAACTGTTAGATGTTTTTAATGTCACCAACCCTCATCAAACCTGGACAAAGGGCATTCTTCTGCAATGTTTGTCATTATTGCAGGTTGGCCACAACTGTAATTTAAAAGGACACCATAATCCCATCTGTCAAGGTTGACTGCACAGTGACCTCGGTCAAGGTAAGACCTACTCCATAAAACCCTGGAATAGCAAGGCCTTTGGAAGTCTAGACAAATGGGTACATCAACGACCACGAGGAAAATGCTGATTGTTCTTAATGAAAACCGCTCATCACCCTCCTTGCTATGGCTCACCCACACAGCATGAGTAGTGTCTCATATTTCAAAGGCTTTCTCAATAAACAGAATAAATAAAAACTGAATATGATCAACATTACTAATATTGATCATTATCTAGTTCTCCTCTTCACTTTCCCATCTCAGTGAAATAAGGAGTTCTAACAAAGAAATGTGAGAAGTGTAGTGTGCCACTCTGGAACAAAGAATTTAATTGTCAGTGCTCAACTCTCCAGCCTTTCCTTCCCCAGCCTGGGAGACCATGGAAACAGGCATTGATACGGAGCGCCATAAAATAAAAGCAGTCTGGAAAACTGAGCCAGCAAATGGCAGGCAGCTACCTTGAAGAATCACCTAAACCCACAGAAAACCTTATAAGTGAGATTTTAGGGTTGTTTGTAAAAGCAGCATAACTTATTCTAACCTAAATTATGTGCAGAATTCTGCATTTTTCCAAATATCTTCTCCACAAAGATCTAATAATGGCTGCTCACATATATGGATTTTTCAAGACAAAATTAATTGTTGGATTTACAGGAATGTAAAGATTTAGAATTAATATTTTGAGCATTGTGAATTGTTTGAAAATCTTAGCTGTGTTTGGTAAATTACGCCCAATAATAATAAAATAACAAAGAAGTACGCACATAAACAGAAATCTATTCTAAGATGTCTCTGTTGCACAGAGAATGGCATGAGTATGAGAGGTAGTCACTCTAAACCGAGTTCCACCTTAAGAACGATGGAAGGACATAAGATGAGCAGTCGATGGCATGTATAATCTCTCAAGTCTCAAGCGATTCTGAAAGACAACTGCCAGGGCTTATATTTTCTTGACCTCCTAATCCTTGGAACCAAAAGTACTTGGTAAATGAAATTGTTTTTTTTTTTTTTTTCTGTTTTCCTCAAACTACTGCTCAGATCAATCTAGTATATATTACCACAAATGATAGAAATTATGAAAATGCATTGTGAGATTTCAATAAAGCTCAATCCAGACTTTTCTTGGTCTTCTGTCTGCGTGGGAACGTTAGAGAACTTTTTTAAAACAGAATTTTACATAATTTCTTATATAGAGAAGATTTCATAGATCAAGGAGTGTGTAAAAATCATACAACATTCCCTGGAAATACAACGGAATTTTCCCGAAGCCTCAGAAATCATCAGGTGGAAATACCGTTTCCTGCTGAGCTCACTGGTATTTTACCTGGGCCATGAACTAAAATGGCAATTGTCCCAAATATTTCTATTCTTTTGATGGGTGCCACAAGAGCTTAAATGGACAAGGTGGTAACAGCAATGGATGGGCTATTGATTGGAGCTTGACTGAGGACTGATGGGATCACTTCCTCCACCACAAAGGTGTCCTACGAAGTCTGCTAGCCCAAAATGACCTGTTGGCTTTTGAGATGCTTGGGTACCACCTGATAGCACCAGCAATGCACAGCTGCATGGAAAGAGGAGATAAGGGCCCCAGCATACATCTTTGGCAGGTAAATTCACTCCATTTCATTTTTTTAGAAAAAGGTGGTGGGCAATCATTATATAGTTTAATTATTCCTTTGGGTTCCACATAAAGCTAAAAATATTTGAAACCACCAACCACTGATCTGCTACCTGTGGCAGCTGAAAAATATTATAGTGGAATTCAGGGGCAAACAGAGAAATGAGCATCTCTAAATTGTTTAGAAAAGGATCTTTGGTCTGAGAAGAATTGACAGCACAGCTTTAAGAATAGATAAAGGACTGCCTCAAGGATCTGTCTTGCTTCCTTACATTTTTTAAAGTAATACCTTCATTTGCATAGTAATAACCCAATTATGGTAAGATTAGGTGACAGGAATCTCATTATTGCTATTTCCACAAAACAGTCGATATTCTATTCAATATCTTTTAATGTTACACACCTTAAAACATAATTATTTGAATATACTCTCATTCATCTTTAATGTAATTTTCTTTTTTAAAAACCTTGCCATAATTTCGTTTTTACGGAATAAATTAGTGTTTAAACAAGCACTTTTCCCCGCCTCAGGCTGCTACAAGAACAAGCAAAAGCAACCAACAGCTCTGGGGCATTTCTGCAACACCCCCCCCCACCCCGCAGGAGTCCACCGAAGACCAAAGGCCCAATACCAGTGTCGGTGCCGAAAATCTGTTGTAACAACCTTCACGCTGCCCCCAACACCACAGCTTCCCTCCTTCTCTTTCACTTCTAGCTCACAAAAGACGCTTCCATAATGAGTTTTGGTCTTAAGGCAACTTTGGAAGTGTTAGCAAATACATTCTGTTAAATTTCAAATTGTATGTTCTGGGCTCTTTGGGTTTTTGGTTTTGTGTGTGTGTGTGTGTGTGTGTTTTTTTTAATCCAGACCACATTGTAGTAGTACCAAACACACACACACACACACACACACACAAAACAGCCGACATACTGGGGAGGCCATCTGCCTGCCATAGGTTTACCTGCCACAGCCTTTTACAGTTTCAATTCCAAGATCACCAGAATGATAAGTGCCTGGTTTCCAGATTAACGGCGGAAACAAAGCAAGGAGACAGAAGGGAAGAAGACAGGACTGTCTACATTTAAGAGACTTCAGAGCCATACAAGCTATTACTTCAAAATGATATAAAAATTAATGTACAGTGAAAGCAGCAGTCAGAGTTTGTCATGAGAGGAAGTAATAGCAAAGGGCTGCGGTTTGGAATCTGGAGCTAACGCCCCACAGACTGCATATTCCTCAGGAAGTCCATCTCTCTGTACCTTGTGAATGAACACTCATTATTCATGGGGATCACAATTAATTTGTAGAAAGAAGCACAATGTTCCTTCCTCAACACCAACGAAGTTCTCCCGGGATGTAGATTTCATGTATCACTAACAGCACAGGTTGGTATTTTCTAAATGCTCTGGCTCACAGAAGCTCAGCAGGCATCAGCTGCCCGGGAGAGCCCACCTAACTGCAGTCACCACTGCACAACCACACAAGCCATGTGCCACGCTCCACCCTACCAGGACATGGCAAGTCTGGCCAATCACCTTCCTACACGTTTCACGAACTTTAGGGACTACTAAACTCTGCACTTTCTACTATAATGGGGAAACCACCATTCTTTAAGATGAGTTTAGTTGCTGTAGATAATTTTTCCCCAAAAAGAAAGTGTAAAACCAAATTTCTGTGTTAGTAAGCCTTTTACTGGAATGAAGTTATGCGGTTTATCTCTTTCAAGTCACCGGGCTGCTGCTTAGAAACTACTCAGGCAACAGAGACATGAGTCAGACATTCAGTCCAAACCATCTCCTTTCAGAGAAGAATAAACTCACAGAGCACACATTTAGTCAAGATCTCACCAGCCTCAGTTTTTGGCTAAGGTAGAACTAGAATTCAGGTCTCCAAACTTCCACTCAAGAGAAGCCTTTCAATTTTCTCTTCCACGTCGTTTAAATCTCAGACTTCATAAAAAGAATGGCAACTACACTACAAAGATTGAGTGTAGCTGTTTTTATCCCTCAGACAGTCCTACCACCAAGGATGGTCAAACAACACAGCAAAAGGGCAATAATTAAAGTCATCATTACACACTAGGTATCAGACAAGGTACAGTTGTATATTAAATCTTTAGAATCTCCATTTACTGTTGAAGAAGCTGATGTCTGAGTTTAGAAAAATTGCTCAAGTTCACAAAGAATTAAGTTCCAGAGTCAGGATTTAAAACCAAGTCTATCTTGAAGATAAAGCATGTAACTCTCCACTAGAAAACCAAAGTTTACATATAATTTACTATGCTTTGGGCCTGAACTTTTTAAACCTAGTCTTTGAAGGACATTTCATACGCACTCCCCTGGCACACAGAGAATCCAGGAGGAGGGCAAATGTGGGCAATTCAGAATTGCCCATACATCATGCAGTCTCAGGCTACCTTACTTCTCGGCATGATCTACCCTCTTCCTGGAATTGCCTTTACAATGCCCTATGTATCCGGTAAACTCTTATTTATGCCTCAAAACCTAGTCACACTTTACCCTTGAAGCCTCACCATACTGCCCAATGACTTCCAGGAGAGTTAATCTCTCCTTTCTCTGCTACTTCTGAACTTTAAAACTCTATGTTGAGCATTGCCTATAATTATTAGTTTACTTACTCTCTCCCTTGAAGAAACCCCTTTGAGAACTGGGTTCAAGTCATCTTAATATGCACAGTATTAATAAGCTACCTGAAACAGAGAAGGTACTTCATAAATGTTGAACTGTTATTGAACTAAAGGTTCCCATCAGACTTCACGTACAGCAACTGTCACATCCTATCTTGTGCAGCAAATTTCTGTGCACACCTTTTCTATATAATGGTTCTTTGAAAGAACCATGTCTTTTTCCCCTCACAGCATTAAGAAGAGTGCCTTATGCATAACAGGTACTCCAGAAATGCTTGCAGATTTGGATTGTTTAAAGGATTAAAGAATAAGGGGTGAGGGGACAAAAAACTAAAATCTTACATATTTCTTTATATCAAATGAAGGATAGTTGCAAACTTCCTTTCTTGGGTCACCTTTAAAATATGAGATTATATCACTTGAGGGTGCAGAATAAGTACCCTGTGATTAAAAACTAGCTGACTGAATCCATGGCTAAAATGCTACTTTTTGTAAGG
The DNA here is from genome assembly GCA_026826555.1 of Tolypeutes matacus. Lineage (NCBI taxonomy): Eukaryota > Metazoa > Chordata > Mammalia > Cingulata > Chlamyphoridae > Tolypeutes > Tolypeutes matacus. The sequence goes on from JAKSZT010054548.1 coordinate 1,718,186, forward strand.
ATTAATTGAGTGCAATCTTTTATCTGTTTCTATTCAGCATATGTACTGTATATCTGCTATGCATCTGAGGACAGCTGCCATTCTATTTACAGCATTATCTAAAAATGGCAACATTAAATCCATCTTCCATCTCTTTGAGATCTTTTTGTACCACAGAATCATTTCAGATGTTCTGCTTTTAGAGCAAAATATATGAGGTGTGAATGTGTGTAACAGTAAAAGACTAACAGGCAGGAACCCACAATAGTGGAATTATCTACTGGGGGTGATAAAACTTTTCTCCTTTTCCTACCTCACGGAAAGCTAGGGAAAGGGAACTAGAAAACATCAGGGGGCAAATTAAAAAGGTAGAAAACCCTGCCCTTATGCCCCTCTTCAGAAGTCTAAGAACCTAAATATTGATTTTTCAGGGCTTCATTGCTGACTACAGAGATTTTGAGTTTAGAATGAAAAATAACAGCAGAGGTGCATGCTGACAAGCTTTCCAAATACTATACGGCATTCCAGAATTTTTTAAAATAAAGTTAAAGTTATTCTTTCAGTTTTTATGAGAGGGGGGAAAGCCGTGACAATGCTATTTATTGTAATTCTCCATATTACACATTTTAACAAAAATCTTCTGTTAATTTCACTGACAACTATCATCAGAAGAGAAGTGAAAAATATAATTTTATACAAGAACATAAAGGACATACCTTCCTGACCAATCTGAACAACCTGGGAAAGTTTCCACACTTTTAATTGCTCTTCTATTCAAAATTTCAAAGACACAAAGTCATCTGTCTTTACAAGATTCAAGTCCATTTTCAAAATCAATGTGGCAATGAAACATGATAGGGCAAGAGGCAAACCATCTATGGCAGAGATCAACTGATTTTAGAAAAAAATTCAAAGTTCATTTAAATTCTTTTTTTTAAACACTTATTTCTCATCATCTGATTGGTATTATAATTGTTTGAAAGGGATCATTCTAAAAGCATTTTTGCAACTTGTGCAATGCATTGCACTGGTTAATAGAACTTTCACAGTTCTTTGTTATATGACATTCTGATTAGTATGTATCTCAGAGTCAGTCTATTAGTGCTTATTCTGTTTGGAGTACAATGTACTTCTTGGACATATATATCTTTCATATGAGTTTGTAAATTTTGGCCATTATTTCCTCAAATATTCTTTTTGTCCCATCTCCCTTCTCTTCTCCTTCTGGAACACCATAACATGTATGTTTAGGCACTTCATGCTGTCACTCAAATCCCTGAGACATTGCCCAATTTTTTCTATTATTTTTCTCTAGCTGTTCTTCCAACTGTATGATTTCAACTGTCCTATCTTCTAGTTCACTGGTTCTTTCTTCTGCATGTTCAAATCGGCTGTTGTATGCCTCCAGTATATTTTTACTCTCTCTGTTTGTGCCTTTCATTCCCACAATTTGTATGTCTCTTTTTTGTACTTTCAAATTACTCTTTATACTCACACTTTGTCTTCTTAATTTCCTTTAGCTCTATGTCCATATTTTCCTTCATCTTCTTAAATTGACTTAGGAGATTAGTTTGAAATTCTTTGACTCATTGTTCCAAATTCTGTCTCTCCTCTGAAGTTTTAATTTGTTCCCTTAACTGAGCCATATCTTCCTGTTTCTTAGTATGACTTGTAATTTCTTGCTGATGTCTGGCATCTGATAATCTTGATGACTGTCTTTGTGTTAAGGCTCTTTTTGACACTTGGTCCAACTTATTCTGCACCTTTAGAGTAGCTCATGTTTAACTGTTCAGGTTTTCCTAGCTCTTCATCATCTGATTCTTGGCCTCAATGTGAGGTACAATTTTTAAGAAGCAATGTTGTGCAATTGCTTCACCTCCAGGTGAAAACTTCCTTTTCTCTTTTCCTTCATTGGGAATCTTGATCTGTTCTGTTTGTTTTAGTGCAGAATTTCTCCCCAGTTCCTATGATTTCTTTAAATTCTCTCCCTCACTCAGTGCCCCCTTTTCCTCACACTTCTCTGAGTTCTGAGTCCTGTCCTGTCTTATCTCCCCCTACTTTTTTGTTGTTGTTGAGACTCTTCTGCTTCTAGCTCCTCCCCATTAAGATATCCCACCCTAGGGAACCAGATGAGGTAAATACAGAAAGGTGGGTCAATCCAGAAAGATCCGCTTTGTGTTTAGGTGGCCCAGCAAGCAGAGACTGGATTGAGTGGGCACACCTCTTGCCAACAGTTCTGCCGTGGCCTCTCTCATTTTCTCCCCTCTTGGGGGCTCTTTTGTATGCAGTGAGCAGCATGACTTGTGGCTTGTGTTCTGCCCTGGGTCTCTGTGGACTTGGCTCCCTGCTCCGGGATGTGCGTGGGGCTCTGATTCGCTGTTGTGACTGGCTCTATAGTCTGCAGCTGCAGCTGCAGGAACCTGGGCGGTGCTGCCTCTGAGTGACTCCTAAGCTCTGCGGGGTTGCAACATGCTTTCTGAAGCAGTCTCTTTTAGTTTGCTAAAAGCTGCTGGGAGCAATATACCAGACATGGCAAGACACAATGGCAGCTCTGCCACTCCCTGTCTTCTCCTCTAGGCTCACTTTCTCCGCAAGCTCAGCTGTGGGCGGTCAGGCACATGGCACTATCCACTCACCTCTCTCCTCTCCTCTGAGCCTCGCTGCCTCAGCTTCTCGCTCTCCGTGGACCTTCTCGCTTAGCCTCTTGGGGACTTATTTCCATGCCTCTGGGCTCCGCTAATTCCAGCCTCTGTTTCTGAAGCTGTTTTCCTCTATGGGACTTTTTAGTCCTCCTTTAAAAGGGCTCCAGTAAGAAGATTAAGACACATCCTGGGTCCTGCAGTCTAATCAAATGCCCTTAACTGAAGCAACCTAATCAAAAGTGATCTGATCAAAAGGTCCCTTCACTGAATCTAATTACAAGTTCCCATCTATAACAGGTTTACAGGCACAGAAATGGGTTTGCTTTAAGAACAGCAATTTTGGGGTCCACAAAATACTCAAACCAGCACACAATAGATAAGTGATATTCCTTTTGACTAAAACTGTGACGTTAACTAGACAAGGGCACTCGCTTAATTAAAGATGCTCTGTGGGTGCCTTGATTTGGGCAATATATAGTGCTAAGGACAAACATTTGATTAAAGGCAGGAATGTGGTGAATACTATTGAAAGCTTTATTGTTTAAAATGCAAGGATAGTCATGCAGACAGAAGTGAGTGGGTAAAAAATCAGCTCAGTGGAAAACTGAAGCCCGTGTTCTAGCCATAGGCTTGAATACACAGCAGCGCTCTCCGTCATCTTCCTGTAACTCGGTGACCTTTCTACAGTTCTGCCTGTATTAGATCCCTCTCTGTGAAGCATATGAACGAGGCTGCATGCTTCTTTCTCTATATACACTCCCCCAAAGTTTACGTCTTTCACTAAAAGTTCATGTTGTTAAAAAAAAATAAAGTGTGTGTTGTTTTCTATCTAAAACTCAAACTAAACCTGAAATACTGAAATACTAACTTCTTGCCCTTTAATTGTGGTCAGGGGCATGTTCCACCATGTCCAATGTCACTGATAATATGTAAATATTCAGGGATACCAGCTAGGACAAAGGACTGAGGTTGAAATGCTCTAAACAGGGCTGAGGGATCCACTAAATCCTTCTTGAATGTTGGCAAGATGTGAAATGTAAATTAAAATTTGGGGTGAGAGAAGTGAGAATGGTAAGAAGAGAAGAGACCAAAAACTATCATAAGGAAAGTGTTCAGTGTGTGATCGTGGAGCATGGAGTTTGGAATAATGGAGTGAGGGGCTAGAAACATTACAGATGGGCCGTTCCAGAGGAGCACAGAGGTGCACAGAGGCACCATGAGATGAACGAGACGGACCAGAAAAGAACACATGCCAGGGGAAGAGAGCCAAGGCTTGAACTCTGGAGAAAGGAGACATTAAGGCCCCAACAGCAGTGACCGAGAAGGAAAGCTCAGGTAGAGAGGAAAGACCCAGAAGAGAATAGTGTCTCAGAAGTCAAGAGATGGGAAATGTGTGGAAGAGAGGCATGAACCACAACATCAAACATTTAGAGACATCAATCGGGTCAGGTGGGTCTGCAGAGGCCACTGGATTTTAGATTAGGAAGTCATCAGTGACATTTACTGTCATGGTATTGGATGGAATCACGATCAAGGTGGGAAGGGAAGGGAAGGCAAGAAACTGAGGAAAAGATTACACAGCATGGACTTCTCTTAAGGTGCTAGGATATATAGACAAAGAGAGTCATGGGGCATTATTTGAATTTGCTTTGGGCTTTTTTTTTGTTTTGTTTTAAGGCTTGGATCCTCTGCCTGGGAAGGAAGCCATCTTCCATGTCCTACCAAACTTGACTGAAATCCTAAAAGCGCAGCTATAATCACCACCACCTCCTATAAATCTTCTGTAACCAGCAGAATTACCCCTCCCTCCTCTGAACTCCTAAAGTTTAAGTCTATGTTCCTCAAACAGCTAACGGATATATAGGTTTTGCTTGCATACTTTCTCTTCTGCTCTCTCCTGGAACCCCTCTTCCTTTTGGAGAATACATTCCATGTAGTTTGATGGGACCTGACCACCTTTGCGACCAAAAGGGGGAGCCAGATGACAAAGGCTTGGTTGATCAGAATCCTCCATCTCTCGCCATAGTGAGTGACTTGGGAAGGGCGCTGAATTCAAAGTAGACCAATTACAAGAAATTTCCTGAGCCCATCAGAAACGAAAAGTGCTCACTCTTTTCTCTGGAGATACTAGCTAAAAGAGTGACAGAGCCTAGGACTGCTTTCACATGAAGCACTCCCTGCCTGCACTTTCTAGGTAGATGAGCTAATAAATGCCCCCTTTTGCTAAATCATTTTGAGTTGGAACTCTATCACTATACAATTTACATCTCACTAATCATATACTTCTAATATTGCAGTAAGCTGTAATAATGAAATCTCCCTCCCCAACTAGGTTATAAATTTCTTGAGGGCAGGAAAGACATATATCTAACCTAATCCCTTGCACATAGTACCTGTTCAATAAATATTTACTAAAGAAGCAAATAAGCAAATGAAGTTCTTTTGCATGGAAGCATTGAGAGCTAAAATTAAACAACTCTGCAAATGATTAGGAGATCACAATGAATAATATATAGTTATCAAGGTTACTGCCTTAGTTCCCTTCCATTTATCTAAAGAGAATGTCCTAAGCTTGTCTGTTTCTATCCCAATCTTCCTAGCTCAATTCCTTTTCATCTTGTTCATTCAAGTGGAGGAGAATATCCGTATTATAAGCTAGTTTACAGCTGTGGACATACTCAGTTCAATTGTCATTTTTAGAAGACTAAAATGACAGTAAGAACAAGAATGAGGGCAAACACATTGCTGAACATACTCCTTGAGAGAGGAAAATACTTGCACATACTACCTTTTCAATAAATATTTACTAAACTAAAAATCTTAATTGGAGGCAATTTGCAATTTTAGTCAGTAAAGGTCTGCGTCAAATTTTAACTGCTGATTAAGTAGAAGGGAGAAGGGGAGAGAAAATGTCTCCCTTGTTTGGGACAGTCGCATCCTGCCATTGGTCAATTCCAACTTTGATTTATACTTGTGGTGCAGATTTTTATGGGTTCCTCAGAGATGCCCCTGCTGACGTCCTCAGACTGCAGTTCTCAGGACTGTCAATGCCATAAAGGCTGACTGAAGAAGCCCCTCTTTGGGCTGAGGAAGCTTTCGGCTGAGGGAGCTTTTGGCTGAGGTTCCTCCTGAAGGAAATTCCTGTGTGGAGGGGTCAGGGATTTGGGGGCATGGTCGTAATTGGCTCTGTTCTACAGGATCCACATATGATCCCCAGGCAAACACATCTCATATCCACTGTCCCTTTGCCACAGCCGATGGCCTTTTGGCTTTTTCAAGTTTACCTCAGGTACTAGTCCCTACAATTCCATACGCCAGGCTACACATACTAAGCTCCCTGAGGGGTTCCCTGAATGCTTCACACGTGTCTGGGGGGAGAGGATGGGGAAAGAGAAACACCTCAACACTCATAATTTTTCCACAGGAATTCTTCCACCATCCTCTCTATCGATTTCTTTATGCCTCCCCTCTTCTCCGCACATACCTTCTCAAGGTAAGCAAGAAGCAAAGGGTCAAAGAGAAAAAAAAAGATTTCTCAATCTCCTAGCAAATCCTGAATACAGAGTTTGACCCACCTTGTACTTATTCCTTCAGGGTCTGCAGAAGCTCTGGCGTAACTTGGTGAGTTAAATTTAACAACTTTTATATATCAGAGAAATTACTGAATATCCTGACTTTTTAAAAAATGACTCTGCTAAGACTTGGGTCACATCCCACAAACAGGATGTGTGGAAAAGACAGATCCTCTTTTTCCCAATAAATTGTCTGAGGCTGCAAGTATGGGAAGAACTCCCATTCCCTTGTGGCCACTGGCACGGCTGGGAGAAGATCAGTATTTGTTTCCTAATCCAGAGCCCCTCTCATTACACTTTGATCAGAAACAATATGAATGTCCTAATATAACTGTGTACACAGAGAAATAATCTGAAATGTAGAAAATTCCCTCCTCCTGTTTTTCTGTGTAAAACAAATAATCCCTCTTCCTGTACTGTACAAGTGATAATGGGCTCCATCTTTTCTTGTATCATGTTTGGTATTTATGCAATCCTTCTCCTCCTACAGGCCACCTAATCTTATGAACCATAATTCTTTTCTCTCTTCCTCCTCCCTAAACAAACTTAATTCCTGATTCTCCCAGTATGTATAAACTATCACGCTAGCCTTCTTTAAAAGCGAGCATCATACTTCAGCCTAAAGCAGCAAGTGGGCAAGTGCTTCTTCTGTTATATATTATCTAACCTTGCTTTTAACACCCTTTACAACAAAAGCATTGGGTATCTTTTCCCCTGTATAAAATGGCTGTGGCATTCTGTGGCAGCATGGTACAAGCACAAGTTCATGGTAAGTTCAGAGGAAAGGAATGTTCAAAGAAAACCAAGCCCAAAGGATTGTGGGTAGCGATACGGAAAGTTGACAAAACAATGATAAACAATGACGGGGGGGGGGTATAATTAAGTGTTTTGAAACACTGTATCAGTATTTTGTGCACTGTTAATTTTTTTTAGGAAATTGTTTTATTGTGTGGATAGATACTAACCCTGTCTGTGGAAATAGCACTCTGCATATATAATGATTATAAAATTTATTTTTTAATAAAAATATAAAATGGGCAAATATGTCTGCCTGAGATAAGGCTTTCTGAACAAAATATAATACATGGAAATCCTTTCTTCAAGTGCTTTGTGAATCTAAAGAGGTAAGAAACTTTAAAAAGTGAAGTTACAGTCAATATGTAAGTCTAAACAAGGTGTGAAAAATTGGACTATATGCAGTAACAGACAAAGCAAGGAATAAAAGAAAAGCAGCTGAGGGAGCAAGGTAAAAATGCATTTTTAAGGTACCTCTGAAAAACAATTTGCGCTGCTGAGAGTTGTAAAAGAGACATTTTTTTATATTGTTAACATGAAATTCTAACTGCATCATAACTCGCAGTCCATAGATGATATCATATATTTAAGTTTCAACGTAGGTTATGTCATCTATTTTATTTGTACTCATTCATTCATCAAAAGTTTACTAGGTCCCAGGCATTATTTTAGGCAGAGGGATTCAGGAGTGAACAGAACAGGCAAAACTTTGTGCACCCAGGAACATTATATTCTAGTGAGCAGAGCAAACAGTAAACACAATACACAAAGTATAGGGCATATTAGATGGTGGCCCTACCAAGGGGAAAAATAAAGCAAATTATTGATATGGCTGTCCTAGGGTCAGGGAGGGGTGTCTGTATTTTAAAGTTTAATTGTCACAAGGGGAGACATTAATGAGAGGGTCACATTTGACAGACTTTGATAGTAAGTCATTCACTTCAACCAAGGAGTGTGTCAGGAAAGAATGCAAAGTCTTGAGATGGGAACCTCATAGTAAATATCAAAGAAGCCCTTTTGGCTGGTGGGAAGCGACACGAGGTAGGGTAGTTCATACTGAGTTAGAGAGGCAGCCAGGGGAACCAGAGAGACCAGGGCACTGTGAGGGCACCAGCTTTTCCCCCGAGGGAGCTGGGAAGCCACCAGATGGTTCTGCAGAAGGACACGATCTCATTTCGCATATGCAAACCCTTTCTTTACAAAGGTCATTACATTTGTAAGTTCTTCAAACTTCTTGAGTTGATGGAACATTTTCCCACCACCTTTAGGCTTCAAAACCCAAAGACAGGATAGGCCCAAGAGGAAAGATAGAAAATGAGAATCTTGAAGCACGGACCTAAAGATGTCACATGAATTCACAGTTTCCCATCATACCCGATTGAGAATCACTGATTGAATTCATGGTACCGGGCAGTACATGTAAACTGTTCAAGCCAATCTGATTCTGTCCTCAGAGAGACACTTTGTTTCTTTACATAAGCCAAGTTCCTAAGAAGAAGGGAGGGACATGCATTGTTGGCATCAGTCAAGTGTCATTTGTTTTGTTCAGCACCTGTAAGACGTTAGGACAACAAGGAGTTGTCATAGTGTTAGGGATATTTGATAAAGAAGCATTGAGACTGATTAGCTGCGGGAAGGGTAAGATTCCCTGGCCGGCCAGGCTGCACGATAATCAGTATTGACTCAAATCAGATGCTATTGTGCACTAGCAACGTAACAGGTTGAGACTTGATTTGAGTTTCCTTTGCAGGCAAAACTGTTTTAAAAGAACACAGGAAAGCGGTTTTTCCAATAATAGCTGCAAAAATGCACTTTCTTGTCAACTACCAGTAGAGGAGTTGGTCAGTAGATCCGTAGATTACCACTCCATCAGATGCTAAGAGCCAGAAGCTTGAGAAGCTTCCAGAAACCTGCACTCTTTAAACCAGTGTTTACCAAGGAGGTAGATATGGGGGCTGGGAGGGGTGAGCTAGCTGCGGATCACAGGTTGGTGATTTCTTAAGGTTCCCTAAACACATTTTATATTAATTTCTACATCCTTTTTAGGCTTCTGAAATGTTCTATTTCAAAGAGAGGGATGGGGCTATGAAGCCTAATTGTTAGGGGTCTTAGCCAAGGCAGTTTCAAAGTCTGAACAAATGGGCCAAAAAGATGGTAAAAAAAAACTAACATCTCTTTAGCGCCCACCTTTGTGCCAGGCCACTGTACTTGCGTGAGTGTGTGTGTGTTTTATCATCCCCACTCCACAGATGAGGAAACTGAGGAGAGAGCTCTTCAGGGTAGATGTAGGACCTTGGGCACGAATATGAGTGTAATGATTCGACTATGGATGCAAATGCACAGGAAGAGTGAATGAATTTGAAGTCACCTGTAGCACACGCTCTTGCATACTGCCCAGATCTTCCCTTCGGTAATAAAACACTCACTGCTCGGCTACCAGCAGATCTGTCTGCTGGCATTCACAGCTGAGCCCCTCTCTGGGCCAGGATGAAGGGTGCTGCCTCCTCCAAGGTCACAGCCATTCCCAGGGACAGCAAATGCTAACGACTGCTAAAGGGGTTTGAACAAAGACAAACCCCTGCCTCAATTCAGGACAGCTCTGAAGCACCATGTCTCTCCAAGCTCCCCACAGGATCAGCTAATGCCTCTGTTTTAAATGCACCTCCATTCAACATCTCAAGTGCCCACCCCGCTTCCCTCAGCCCTAACAGGTGTTGTTCCCAAAAACACCTCAATAAACCTCACATGAACAAATCTCAGAGGCTTAGAGTATGTTTCCAAAGGAAGCCGGCCTGAGATAACAGCACAGTGGGAAGAAATACTAGGTGGTTAATTTCCTTCCATCTGAAAGGACTGATACTAAAAGGAAGTAACAGATACTATCAGGAACTTCCCTGGGCTAATGTTTGAGTTTCTAGTGCAATTCCTGTTACCGGAGCAAGTCACAAGTTCTAACAGTGTTATGAAGTGCTTCTCTATAAAGTTAGTTAAAATGACAGTGAATCAAGTTGAGCACAGAACTGTCAATTAGTGATTTTATAGTGACTATAAAGTGCTTGATAGCTGATGTAAGCTATTGGTGGCCAGAGCTCCATGGCATCAGACATGTCTAGCTAATTGCATACTCCTTTAACATGTAAAACATTATGCTCGCTTGAGAAGCTCACTAAATTTTTAAAATTATATAATTGCCTATAAGCCCAAAGGGGCATAAATAAGGTGGTAAAAGGGGGAAAGGGTGAATTTCATAGCAACAGACTATTGAGTTTCATATAGATCCCAAGAGGGTCTAAAATGGATTATAAAGAGATGGCTTTTTAGGACTAAAATCAGTAAACAGAGATCATAAGGAGTCAGAATGGGTTGACTAACCTCATTTCCATTTTTTCTTTTTATAGAGAACATATCAGTGACACCATATCTGGACTTCAGTTAGATATTGACATTGTATTTATTTTCTTGAGGTCAAGAAAGAGATATGGACTGGATAATAATATAATATGAACAGATGAGGTTGTGAAATGTTGAATAACCATATCCAGAGAGAACTGCTAACTTAAAGAAATATTTTGGTGACTCCCAGTTCTGCCTTCAGCACTCACATTTTGAGAATCTGCAGAGTGTGACCTGGTGACTGGCAGTGGAATGGGGCATAAAGGGAGGGCCTGTGAAATAGAGTTATTTACAGGAGAGAAGCAATGTTGATGGAAACAGAATTAGCTTTATAGTCTAAGGAAGACACTCACTATGACAGGCATAACATATTATCTAAAAAAACATTGTGCAATGATCATCAGGACTGTACAATACAATACTGTCCAAGATAACATGAAGTAACAAAGGTGTCACAACACAAGGGCTAAGCAGATTATACAGATCTTAGGGGTAAGCATGAGTCAGAAGAAATAACTGAACCTTTAGCATTCAACATTTAAGAAATATCTATTGAACATCCCCCCTGTGTGCTAGGAACTGCTTGAGGCACTGGAGATGCTGCTATGAACCAAAGAAACAAGGTCCAGCATACATTCTGATAGCGGGGGAAGTGGACAGATAACAAGTAGGCAATAAATAAGTAAGAAAGTAGCACATCATGATGAGTGCTGCAAAGAAAATTAAACAAGGTGATACGCCGTCCAGGAAAAACAGAAGCTACCTTCCCTGGGTGGGAAGGAAAGGCCTCCCCGACAAGGTGTCACGTGAACTGAGATCTGAATAAACAAGGAAAAATAGCCATTTGAAGGTATGAAGGAAAAGCATTCCTGGCAGAGGCCCAAAGTTAGATGCCAACAAGTCTGGCATTTCTAAGGAATAAAAAGAATAGCCATATGGCTAAAATGCATTCAGTGAAGAACAAGAAGGTTAAGTACAGAAACCAGGTAAGAGGCTATTGCTATAGTCCATGCAAAATATGGCAGGGATGGATATATCTAAGGCAAGACTTTGAGATGGAAGGATAAACACAAGGTCTGTTTTTGCACTCACACTCCCCCTAAAAAACAACAGCCTAATATAAGATGGGAGATTCATGAGTTAGCTGCAGCAAAGATTTAAGCATGGGGGAAAACAAAAAGATGGAGATATGCCAAAGGGACACAGGAGCCAATCTGAAAGTATTCCCAATTGCTAAAGCCGAAACAATTTGAGCAGCAAAATAAAAAATGTAGTATTAGATTATAAGCCAAAGTATAAATATCCATGAGTCCATACTGGTATGAATAAATGACTGAATAAACAAGTGGCAGACAAGAGGCAAATCTCCCATACAGGATTCTGAACTATTTATGCAAGTATTTCCCCCTGAAGGAGGTGGCGCTTAATTTCCCACCCTTCGCAAAAGCTGTGCTTAGTGACTTGCTCCCAAAAAGTATAGTAAGGAAAGGGAGAAAAAAAGTAACGTCACAAAGGAGAACCCTGGCAACCAGGCCCTGGCCAGGTAGAGGAGACCAGTGCCATCAGTACAAAGTCACGCTGGGACATACCCCCTCGGTAGGATGTGATGAGAGCAGTGCTTCACCTCTGCAGTCTTCCTCTCAAAAGCCCATAATGCCCGTCCAATCAGGAAAAAAAATCAGACAAATTCAAATGAAGGGACAGTCTACAAAATAACCTTTGTTATTCTACAAAATAACTCCTCAAAACTGTCAAGGTCCTCAAAAACAAGGAGAGTCTGAGAAACTGCCCCAGGCCAGAGAAGCCTAAAGGAGACCTGGCAACTAAATGCAATTTGGTCTCCTGGATGGGATCCTGGAAAAAAAAAAGGGGGGGGGGGCACTAGGGGAGGACTAAGGAAACGTGAATAAAGCAGTAGAGTTTAGTTCATAGCATTGTACCAATGTTGGCTCCGCAGTTGTACCAGATATACTCCAGTAATCTAAGATGTTAACAATAGGGAAAACTGGGTATGGGGTACAGAGGAACATCCTGTACAATCTCTGCAATTTTCCTGTAAATATATTCTTCTAAAATTAAAAGTGTTTTTTATTTTAAAAATAAAAGCATAAGTTCTCTGGACTGATTCCCATCAGAAGGATGGCCTCCAGAACACGGGATACCTGCTCGGTCTTGGCACACACCTGCAACACTGTGGGGAAAGTGTGGTCCTAAGCTTGGACAGGCCTGGAGACAAGCTGCTCGGCCAACAAGGGAGCCCGGATGGGCAGGGGCTTCAAGTCATGCCATATGACGACCACCTAAAGGTACTAGGAATGCTGAACCCAGAAAACATGAAAGGCCTATTGTAAGGAGTGAGGACTGGACCTTTTCCTAGGTCTCGTGTTGCAGCAAATGAAAAGAAAACTGTATTTATTCATTATAAGGAAGAACTTATTATAAACCTAGAATTGCCCACCCTCGGAGGCAACAGCGAGCCTTCCAATACTGAGCCTGCAGGCCTCCGCTGGAAAGACTTTTGCCAGGATATTGTAGAGGAGACGGGCATTTGAACTGTATACAGGAGACTCCAGGTATCAAATACTAAAATTTAATGCTTTCTTGTTTCTTTACAGAACATAATAAATGACAAGAGAAAATAGGTGTACTCAAAGTCCACACTGCACTATGGTAATGTGTACATTGTATTTGTTTTTAATTTTTTATTAACCAACTGTTTATTTATTTTAACTTTTTAAAAATGTATTTTCATTTTGGATAAACCTTCTCAAGTCTGCTAATGGAATAATGTGGAATAATATATCCCTGTATCTCCTAACCTCATTCCTGAATTCAGGACTCACATATCCAATTGCTTCTTTGACTTCTGCACTAGAATGTCTAACAGGCATTTCAAACTTATTGTGTCCAAAACAAAATTCCTGACTCATCACTCAGTCTTACCCATCCCAGAAGATACCCACAACCCGCACCTAACTTCCTTCCCTCCACCCCTCACAGCCATTTCATTAGCACATCCTTCAAACCATTCATGTTCCATTGTTTACTCCTCTCTATCACAAATACCACCCCTAGTCCAAACTAATCTTTCCCAGACTAGTGCACTAGCTTCCTAAATGGCCTCCCTGCTTCCACTCTTCCCCCTGCAATGTACTCGCCACCAAGCAGACAGATGGGTACACACACACACGCACACACACGCACGTATTTGGTTAAGCCCCTTCTTACGAACCTCCAACAGTTAACCATCACACTCAGGGTAAAAAACCCTAGCTCCTTACTCCGCTGTGTGGTTCTTACCGACTTCTCTGAACTCTTCTTGCCATTTTCCTCCTTGCCAGTGCTTCTATCACATTAGTCTTCTTTCTGTTCCTAAAAATCTCAAGTTCTTTTCTCTCTTAGGAATAATGCACCAGCTTTTCTTTCTGCCTAATAGGTTTTTCCCCATGATCTTCAAATGTCTGACTCCTCCTTGTTACTCTAACATAAAAATTAAGGCACTCTTCATCACATCAGCCTATTTTAACGCTCTGTATAGCTCTTAGCACCGGTGCTTATGATACACCCTGTTTACAACTCTAGACTGAGTACCCAAGCCCAGGCCTGGGACACAGTAGGTGGTCAGTGAATATATATGTTCAATGAATTAACTTTAATAAGACAAGTAATGAAAATCCTCGGTCATTTGACTTGAAATCTTCTTAAGGAGATCTTTCCTAATATTTGAAGAAATATTAACAATCTTATAAAATATAATCAACAATAATATTAACACATAATAAACATAAACACTTATCTACCAGTTTACTTCCATATTCCCCCAAATTCACCGTTAAGCATCCCTGTCTCTATGCATATGTCTGCACTGTCCTGTGACAAACCATTTCTCATGGAATGTTCTCCAACCTCCAACATGACCTGTGAAAATATTATAATCTGCCAAAAATCCATCTTTCCATAGCCAATTCCAAATGCTACTTTCCCTTTGAAGCGCTCTCCGACTGCCCGATTAATAACAATCTCATGTGCACCCAAAACTCTCTGCTCCTTGATGACAGCAGTCATCTCTGGGGGGCTGTGTATTACACGTAAGGGTTTCCTAAAGTTTGTTTCTTAGAACACTAGGACTTGAGATAATTTATACAATTCACATGAGCTTGGGAAACACTGCAAAATATACCCCTTCTTGGAGATTCACAATGCACAATAATATTAAAGGTTCTGAAAAAAAGTCCCATAGTAAGTAATGTGTGGGATTTAACTTTCTGTAACCTAAATGTATTTGTTTTCTTTTCATCTTTTTTTTTTTTTAACAGATACCTATTAACATCCCATGAAAGGTAACCTGAGATATACATGAATATCAGTTAAGTCTTCACTTTGGCAGACTTGAATTTTAACTCTGGCTCCAACAGCTATTAAGAGAAGTGACCATGAGCAAGTAACTGAACCTCTGGGCCTCTACTTCCCTAACTTTAAAATAGCAATAAACTGTACACTGATGTTCATGGCAGCGCTATTCACAATTTAACAAGAGGCAGAAACAACCCAAGAGTCCATCAACAGATTCATAGGTAGGAAATACATGTATATATATTTATATACACATTAATGGAATATGATTCTGCCATAAAAAGAATGAAATTCTGATACATGCTTACAACATAGATGAACCTTGAAAACATTACGCTAAGTGAAATAACCTTGGCCCTAAAGAACAACTATTCTGTGATTCCACTTACAGGAAGCAAATTCATAGAGGCAGAAAGCAGGTTGCCAGGAACTGGGGAAAGGGAGTTATTGCTTAATGGGTATAGACGTTCTGTTTGGAGGGATGAAAAAATTTTGGTAATGAATGGTATTGATGGCAAAAGAACACTGTTAATGTAATTAATGCCACTGAAATTGTAGTTTAAAAATGGTTAGAATGGCAAATTTCATGTTAAAAGGGATGAACATAACTACCACTTAAGATTATTATAAGTAATAAATAAAAGTGACACGGTGCAGGGACCTCGTGGCCTCTCTATAAGCTGCATTTGCCCTTAGTGTAATGATAATGTCTACTGCTGATGTGCCTCTATGAGCTGACGAGTCTTGGGTGTGCACTTGTGAATCCCCCACAAGCAGATATTACAGAGACTTGCAGGGTTTGCACTCAGTATTTGGGGTTCCACAAGGTCTTGAGTGGCACAGTCCCCCACTCCGTCACTGTTGTCTTATATAGGGCTCCAGTTATTAGATTTATGTTATTGGCCTCATGAGAGTTTACAACTACTAAGACAAGTGTTCAATTAATGCTTACTGACTTGCTTGATCCCAGTGGATTCCAACTTCCTTTAATCCTTACCCCCCAGAAATCCACCCTCTTCCCAAAACAATACCTTGGTCTAACACATCACTTTAACACACAACTCTTTAGAAAGAGTGGCTCATGAAAGCAATGATTTATGCATCTAAAATATAAGTGCAGAAGAAGGTAAGACGTACCCCTTCTACTGTGGACCTCCTTCCACCACTGTGTCACTGAGACAGTGCAGGGTTGCTAGAGAAGTTCAGAACACCGAGAGGTCCCTTAGGACTGGACGCTAGCACCACCTCCCCGGGTGTGGGAGACGTTTAGATGGAGGGAGCTAAATGATGACCTCTAAAGTTCCTATGACATCACAGGAATTTAAAACAAGCACGAGAAAGTACTTTAAGGATAATCAAGGCCATCCCCCTGCCTGTTGGAATATTTTTATATCTACAAGTTCCGTGTAGAAGTGTAAAGGCTAAAGCTGCAAGAGAAATTGATAGGTTAGAGGGCAGGAAAGCTTAGAGGGAGAGAAGAGAAAGCCAAAGAAAAACCTGAGGATAAAGGAATTTATGCCCTCCCAATTAACCTTACCAAGGACCTCAAAATTCCCAAAGCAACCTTGATTCTACCTTTCTTTCTTTTGTTTTCAAATATGGAATTTTCCCCAGGACTAATGTTAGAATTGAGCATATTCTTCCTTTGATTTATGAGAACATTCAGGGAATATAAGGTCATGAAAGTTACTAAACCAGCTGGCTTCAATGCAAAGTAATTAAATAGAAAGTCTTAAAAACTTGAAATTCTTACTAGACTTGTTTGAGAAGAATGTTAAATTTATTTTCCTTTGCTTTTAAAGCTCCCAATCATATTTATTTTTAATATTTATTCTAGATTTACATTAACATTCCTCTGATGACAGGGGTGGAACTAATTCAGAAAAAAAATTTATAAAAGGGTAGAAATTAATGCATCTGCATTTATGGCTAAAACTACTGGTAGACAACCCCATTTCAGGAAATTTGTAGTTAAAGTAATTAAATAGCCATAAAGGCCTGTAGTTCAGTTAAATACTGGAAACTTTTTTTTTCATAAAAAGGCCGCTATAATTTGAAATAAGTAATCAAAACAAAGCAAAAGCAAACAAAACAAAAAGCCTAACTGATTTCTTAAGAAGTTGAGCATAAGTGCACCTTTAAGTGGTTATGGTGTAAACACAAAAGCAATCTACTTAGAGGCACATTATGTCAGTTTATAAACCTTCCGTGCACTAGGTAAAATGCCTAACTAAGCCTAGCATTTATTTCTCAGTTCCTTTGATGCTACCCTTAAGTTGTACTTAATAATACCTTATAGACCAGGGCCCACAGAGGCTTTCATTATCCCACTCCCCCTCCTGCTTTAGAGCAGTCAGATGCTTCTACAACTCTCAGGTTCTAGGTGTTGTCATTTCATTGCAGTGTCCATATTCAGATGCACATGGTTAATAATTTTTCTAGGAAAAATGATAGCTTGAAACTATACTCTGGCAGGGGTGTTCCTGACATACTCTTACAAGCAAATCGCTCCTAACATGCAGCAGCTGAGAAACAGCCAATTTCTGGTAAATGGACATGAGAGTCAATTAAAGTACACCAACTGGTAGCAAGCTTGGATGGAGAAACACAAGCCAATTTTCCATGACTTTCTGCTTGCGGGACCAAGCCGTGCTTTAACAGAGTGGCTTCAGGTGTTGGAACTCCATCAGTGTCTACAGCTCTCTGATTCAGTATGACATAATAACGCTTGCATTTTTGAAGGCTGCATGTTTCCATTTTCTGTCCTATAGATATCCAAGAGCAAAGAGACTTGCCACATTACATTTCTCCAAATAAAACCATAGGGTATCAGATTAATCTAATTATCTCTGACCCAATTTGATAATACTGCTAAAAGCAATGTTAGAGAGGACTTCACTCTTTGTGAAGAGTGACTTCACTCTTTGTTTTCTCATTCACTCTCTTGTTTTATTAATTTGGCTGAGATAACATCCTTTCACACAAAAAATGCACCTGCTTAGGTCTTCAATATGTAAACATGAACTACTGAAAAAGTGTGCCCTGTCTACTGCATTTCAAAAGTTTACTGAGGAGAGAGTCAAAAATTATCAAGTTTCAATATAGGTCTGCAAATTTCTAAGGATTGATTCAGCATCATTTTCACATTTAGCAATCCCACCCAAGAAACTAACTCACAGGTGATTAATAAAACAAATAAAACTGTTCATTAAAGAGCAGTTATATCATTTACTAGGAGCTCTTTCTACACTTAGCCATAGTGTGAATTTTCTACTTGTTTCCTTGTTACCTCATTTTTATCCTTGACTCTTGACATTATTCACTTTGTTCTCTGTCTTGCAGACATAAACATGTGGCAGGTGACGATATTTTAAAATATAATCCTTTGTTCTACAGGAAACAGAGATGTACAATTCTTTATAGGACTCTCTTTCCTTCTAATTACTCCACTTGAGAATTTACACCGCACCTCCATCTTTGGAAGCAACAGACTAAATCCAAAGCATATGAAACCTCCACTTTTTTTATTCTTTCAATGTATTGTCATTCTGAGATTTTAATATTTATAATGAGCAAAATTATATGCTTGGAATGCACCCTTCAACATACTGGTATTACAGCTAAATTTTTATTTGCATTATGTTTATGGTAATAATAACTAATGTTTTTTTCAAGACATGGGTTAAAAGTCTGCAGCCTCTAATTTGACAAGAACTCTATTATCGCTTTCTGCAAAATTAGACAGGAAAGAATATTAAGACATCTAAAATCTGACACAAATAGAAATCGCTATCTCTCGCTTTCCTTTATTTTTTTATAAAAACAAGAAAGATGATTATATGCTGTTTGGCATTCCATTTTCAGGCCAACTAAGGGGATATCAAGGCTCACACTTCATTTATCCCTCTAATACGACCACTGAAAGAATGGCTTGGTATTGAAATAAGCTGAACGGTCTTTAGATAGTAGATAAAATTCGCTTTGTCTTCTTGATGGTCTCATCTATTCAGCCCCCTCTGTTTCAACTAACACACAATACCCTCACTGCAGGGCCCCGGCCAGTGGCTGCCCACAGCACATCATCTGTGAAGCACCCCATCCTAGAACTTGAAAGCTGATCAGCCAATTAAAGATGGGCGAATAGCCCTGAGACAAGGATCGCCCTATTCAAACCTGGAGACGAACCTGAACAGAATCTTTTTAAGTTCCAAAGTGGGTTGATTTTCTTGATGGCCTGTAAGACCATCTATTATCATTTTTCTCCACACCTGCCTCATACTGTACATGAGCCCTCTTTGTTTTGGTCATAACTGCAAATGAAACTCCAAAAGTCAAGGATGTTTTTGCATGGTGCCTTGTGTGTGAGAGATCCTTTAGAAATAATACAAAACGCCTGTCCTTCCACGAAGTCCAGCAACGATTTCGAATCAGAGTATTCGATTAATTTCACTTCAGAAAAAGCATAAGCAGAAGTTAAACTCAAAATAATGCCCCCGACTATATGCAGAGATTCTGAAGCTTAGCATTTTCCAAAAGCACCTCTGAAAATGAAAGCACTCTAATAAAGACTCGTATTGCGATGACTACGAATCCACGACCCTGGGATGCAAGGAACCTAATCTAATGCGACAGACACTGCACTGCACTGGCCAGATCCCCCTCCAACACCCAGACACGTTCCTCCAGCTGCCAAGAGGCGTGACTGCTGACAGCTCCCAGGTGAGCTTGGAATGCACCCTTCCCAGGAGCTGCCGCCAGTGGAAGGAGAGGGCTGCCTTGCCCTGGCAGGAGCCAAAACCGAAAGGCTATTCAAGGAGGAGTGTGGGGGTTAGGACCCAGCACTCTTGCCCCACAGGAAACCACTCTAAGGGATTACCCAGCCCCAAGCTCCCCCGTGAGGTCAGCCTGAGAAGTAAGGTGTCTGCATCCCGGGCCAGCTCCTCCTCCTCCCTCTGAGGGATCCACACCCTTCACTAGCTCACAGGCCGCGATGCCAAGAGCACCCCCTTCTCCACCTCAGGGACGCGGTCCCAAGATTCTTCACGAGAGGCGCTGAAGGGTAGCTTGGAAATATTCCAGCTGAACTGTCCGTATTTTGTGAAAGTAAACAAATCTCAGCCAAGAACAATCCAATAATTTTCACCGAATCAAATGCCTAATTAGTACGAAGACCAGATTCTCTCCCTTGACTGACAAAGTGTTCTTTTTTTTCATGAGAAATTGCTTTCCCCGACCAACTTTCACTCAGCTTCACCTCTCAAAATCACATTTGAGCTTATATCTGGCCAAATACCAAGCAACGGTGTGTGTGGGGGGAGGCATTTACTCAGTGTAACCAGTTGAAAACACATGTAAGAACTCATACAGGTAAGACTGGTTTGTGGGGAGATACAATTGTTTTTATACTGTGATTAAAATATTTTTTATAGAGAACATATAAGTATAGCAAATGTTGACTGCTTGTGACCAAAATTTGGTATATTCTTGTATTCATCAAAGTATTTAGCATGTTTGTTGAAATTTCTTTGTAATTTCTTTGTAATTGTAACCAAGTTTTTAATGGCTATTTGTTTTATTGTAACTGATGCCCAGAAGTCCCAATGTATGTGCTTTCTACCATTTCCCTCACAGTTAAAATAAGGATAAACTTGGTTCTACCTTGCTAAGTATTTAACAGAGACAAAGATATTAAAACCAATAAAGAACAAGTAATTACAGTTCAGTCCAGTTTTGATATTCTGCCACCACATTTACTACCTGCTTTCTAGACTTTGTCAACTTCTGAACATGTTTATTAGAATTATACATATTTTCCGTCCTCAGCCTCTACATTTACTTTTTTTTTTTTTTTTTTTTTAGCCCCACTGAAAAAAAAATATTTTTCTAGAAACTTAGCTAAGGAAGGAGAGTGGTCAGAATGGGCTCAAGGAGTTGGGGCGTCAACATGTTGAGGTGGAAATTAACTTTTTCTACATGTCTCCTGGCACCATTACAGAAGCAACACGTGTCACCTTATTTAATCTCACAACTCCATGTAGGGAGTATTACTTTTCTCACTTTCCAAATGAAGGAACGAGGTTGAGGCAGGTCACGTGGGATCTGACTCTAAAGCCCTAGCTGTGTCCACTCACTCCAATACCTCAGCAGAACTTCAAATAAACATACCGTATCCTCGCTCGGGGCATCATGTCTGCAAATGTTAGAGCTTCATTATCGTTCACCTTCCTGATTCTCACTAATTAAATACAGCTTCACCACACAGTATAACTGCTAACTTGACTCCCTCTGAATAAAAATCAACAATGCCACACTTTTCAGAATGTGATTAGCATTTATGATTTCAGAGTACCAAAATAAATCATTTATTTTGAAGGATTAGTAAAGCAAAGGCACATTCTTACAGTGTTTTAACCAGTGTAAAAAATTTACGATGACATGCCTTAACTAGGCACTTAAGAAATCATTTGGCAGTTAACTTTTTGCCAAATGCCATACATTGTTTTAATGTCAGATAGGAAGCAAAAGTTATTTATAGATTGAAATATAACACTATTAAAGCTCAATCTTATATGCAGCAACACATTCCAAATAGAGTTCTCAACACTACATTTTAAAACACAAATCACTGTATTCAATACCAGCACATGAATGTCTTCTTCTTAATAGAGTACCAGATGTGTGACTAAGCCTCCAAAAGGGGGAACAGTTAAAAGAAAGTTCTAATAATGTCAATGGTGTATTTTTTAACTTAACCTGAAAATTAATTTTTGTGACCAAACTTCTAAAACCTATTTTTTAGATATGTATGATTCATAGGAGACAACCAGTCAACAGGAGTCTGAGTTAAGTGTGAGTTGACAACAATGGACATTGCTTTTAACAATGCTAGACTTTGACATTTTGGTTAATCTAAGTAATTTTTTTTTTTTTTTTTGGTATTTGGGTAGATAGGCACAACATTTTTAGCCTTTTGGATTGTATTTTTATAGTAAGATAAGGCTTTGGGTAATTTTCTTTTAGAGGAATTCTGGTACTTGTGGTTCCATGAGCACAACCAATTGTTACATTTTAATTATAATGAGGCAGCTTCTGAATTCCATTCATAAAAGAATGATAAAATCTCTAAAATTATTAAATAAAAGTAAGAAAAAACATAGCTGTATTTTAATGTAAACTGATTATTTCCCCAGAAGTAATCCCATTTTGCCATGAAAGCACAGTATAATATGTCTTATTTCCAATACACACCATGGCATTTTGAGGGTTATCAGCTGGTTTGATTGTATGCTTGGCTTAAAAATCAGTAGGCATTACTAACACGGGAAGAACAAGTGAAATGAGAGGTGGGATATTAAAAGAATGCTCTAAACTCAGAATGCAACTTTCCATTTTTATTCTATAATAAAACCAATGTTAATTCTTTCTTCAAGAGGGTTGTGAGATAAAATACAGGACACCCAGTTAAAATTGAATTTTAGATAAACAACAAGTTTTTACTTTAAGTATGTCAGTGCAATATTTGTATTGTGCGTGTGAATTATCTGAATATCTTATTACGATGCATGTTCTGACTCAGCAGGCCTGGGATGGGTTTCAGATTCTGTATTTTGATTTGCTGAAATTGCAACCCATCCTAAAATATTTTCAAAAGAGGAAATTGGTAGAGATAATATTGTTAAATGTTCATTTGTGAACTAATATTTGCAATAATGAATGAAATGATTATTTTAATATTTAGTTCATTGTTTCCTCTAAACACTCCGTAATGATAGCAAAAATAAAAACCCTAAGGAGGGTTTTGAAAACATTATTTATAACATTATCTTCTACGGGAATTTTCTCCATCTTAATCAGTGGCATTCAACTTTGTCTAAACATTACAATCACCTGGGGAGCTTTTAAATTGTGCTCCCCAGCCACCCTCCAGATTATTAAATAATAACCTCTGGGGCCTAGGATCCAGGCAGAGGTGATTCTTTAATACCCCCAAAGTGATTCCAATGTGCAGCCAAGACTGAGAACCTTCCCTGAATCCTTATCACAGGCATCAGCATCACTCAGCAACTTATCAGAAATACAGAACTCAGACCCCCCTCCAGGCCTTCTGAATCAGAACATACATTTCAACAACATATCCAGATGAGTCATGTGCACATTAGAACCAACAAACACTACTCTAAGTCATTTGGAGATCATTAAATGGACTCATACCTGTGACTTTATATTATTACTAGAATTCTAGAATATTCCAACATCACAAAACTTGTCCAGTTGAGTACAGTTAACTATGGCAGGGACCAAAAAGAAATTTTCAGTACCCTCCCAATGCACATCATTTTAGACTTCCAACAGAAATAATATGACTACGTAGCCAAAGGGATACTGCATAGAATGTGCATATCAATTCCCAAAGGGCAGCATATCTGATCCTGGCCAAATCCCATGGCCAAGAAATTAATATCCAAATAGACATGGTTGCTTCATTTTTCTCCCTGTTCTCAGTCCTAGTCAGTAAAGCTACCTTTCCCATAGAAACATGAAGTTTCTATTACCTGCTCAAGGTGCTTTGCCCCCAAAGTGCTGAAGTTTCTGTACTGATCACTGACTTGTATGTTTTCCAGCCAAAAACTCAAAGATTTCTTGTATATGTCCCATCAAGCAACTGAGAGCCCTTTTCCAAAAAATCATTCATTTGAAGAAGCATGAAGAAGACAATCTTCCAAATACACCAGAATCAGGCATTCAAATCCAGGCTGAAATCTAGATGCTCGGATTTGAAGCGTCCAGAAGGCTTCTGGTAAATTGTCTTCCTCACTTATAAACAGACTTCCAGCATGAACATTAGGTTTCTTATGTTAAATGGCGCCCTATGTTTCTCCAGTTAAACTTAAATGCCGTTCTTCTGAGATGTTGACACATTTATTTTCTCAAATCTTGGTATAGAATTAATAAAATTGGTTCTTGTTTTTCTAAAAGAGATGAGTGGTGCTGGATTACTGAAGACATTTAGAGTCAGGAGAGACAATTAAGGCAGAAGCAGATGGTGCAATCCAGGCTATACCAAGGGAAAACTTTGCCTAGTACATCATTTCACTTCACACATTAAGGATGATATTTCCAATCCATATTAGCAAGAATGAATGCTTCAGATTTGTATAACTTCATTTTTGTGATCTATTTGGACTATAAAAGAACTCTATGAAGAAAGGAGCCCACTGCTGAGTTTATCAAAACAAATTTTTAAGGGAGATGTAAGATATAGCAGTTTAGTTTTTATATATTATATAGATATCTTACAGGAACATGGATCTAAAACACAGAAAATTTGACATTACACAGAGTGTGGCTTCTGGTGATTAGAGATTTCTTAGTGTAATTTTAGTTTATTATATTTCACGAAGTGAGCAAGAGAAATTGTGACTGCATCAATGAAGTAAAGGAGTTTCTCATCCTAAAAGCTCATCTGTATTGATATCAGAAAAGGGTAGGGTGCAAAATAACAGTAGCTGGCCTGCCCTTCCACCTTTCTAACAGGGCTGGTGGCAGTGATGAAGCTTAATCAATGCAATGGAAGTGACATTTTGCAGTCAAATCAAATTAAATGGAAATGAAAGGAAAGTCCGAGGTCCAACCTAAAGGCTGTTCCTCTTACCACTGAGGTCATCACCATGGCAACTAAATGCTACAAATGTGTCAAGTAAATCCTTAACAAATCTTCAGAAAGCATGTCCAATTGAATATGATAGTGTCTGTCACTGTACTTTGTAGCTTTTTAAAAGCTTAAAGCTACAAGTAACAAAAGGACTTCACCCAGCAAGCAAGCAGGACAGCACTGTCCACTACTCAGTGGCAGAGATGCTCAACTTGGGAAAGAATGAACTCTAAGTAAGTGGGCAGTTTAAAGACAAAACCAAGGTAAGTGGATTAGTTTCCAACTGCAGTGTTTTCCAGAATTGTTTTTACTTGGACTTTTTCAGTTCAGAAATCTCCTTGGTCCCCTGTAAAAGCATTTTCACATCAGGAAGAACCGTTTGTGTGGGGTTACATCTGACCACTCCATTTTCTTTTCTTGAGTACCCCATCAGAGACACGTTTGCCCCTCTTTTTGAGGGTGTGTTAAGAGCACACAGATTTTAGGGTTGTGAAAAAGCAGCACTGTACTCGTAATAGCAAGAAAGTAGCACTGGTAATAGCTCTTTTATAGTAGTTTCCTCCACGCAGTCTGTTCCAGAAGACTTTAACTTATTATCCCTTGTTTGTCCCTAAGTTATTTTCCTGTACCATGCGGCCAAGTCCTAACAGACTTGGGCAACTCAGAACAGGTTTCCTGTTATAGAGCATATTTTGTTCAAGGAAGCACATTGGTATCACCAAACACACTCTGTAACCAAATAACCCCTGGGGTCTTGCTGCACAGAGAGAGCATGAATTCTTAGTGTCTATGTATGTTTGCCCTGAGATGTGGGTGCCGTTATTAAACGATGGTACATTTATAGAAGCAAGAATGAGGATAAATATCTAAGTACCTCAGGTTCACCCAGTGGTACAGACTGAATTCTTAACTCTTATAAGAGATAAGCTGGACAACAAGAAACATCATTTCGCAGGAGGATTCACTGCACTAAATTTGACATGCTCCAAACAGGTCACTTCATTAAATCACAAAAGGAGCCACTAACATTCTCATGATGAACACAATGAATTTGGATTTTGCTAGTGATGCAATCACAGACCAATATGAAAGATGTCAAAGGATTTGTACCTTAGGTAAAAAGAAAAGAGATATGGCAATCTGATGTGAAAAAGTACAGTTCTGCTCAAATGCACCAAGCTAGATCATTATATTCTAACCCTGTTTAAATAGCAATACACACTAACAAATTAAGGATTAATGACAATCTTGTTTCTCTGAGTGGTGACAGCAACAACTCTACTAACTTAAGATAGAAAGTCCTTTATCATAAACATGTAAGTTTTCATTTTTCATTAGCACTAATTTGCTTTCACTTGCATAGCATGTCTAGTAACTTTTTCAAAGACTATGTGATAAAAATAATAACACCTAAAATTCATTGAATGCTTACTCTGACAAGATGATAGCCAAGCAAATAAAAAGCCTGCTGTTCTCTGAGGGAGCTTTTCTCCCATGTAGCACCAATATTTTAAAGTTTATAAAACCCAAAAAGCAATTTTCTAACATTTTCATAAAATTATACTTCAATTTTAAATATAGTGGACGATCCTCTGGTCCTAGATATTCTAATCTCAGCTCAGGGATTAATTAATAGCATTTACCTCTCTCTGTGTCAATATCCTCAACTGCAAAATAAAGTTTATTCTTCTGGTCCTTCGTAGCTCACAGGATTACCTAAAGATGCAATGAGATCATGTATGAGGAAAAGCTCTGGAAAATAACAAATGACATACAAGACACTATTGTCTGTCGTATTGAGAGGACTTCTGGTTACTCCCTCACAGGGACCATTTTTGTTATGTTAAGGATATAGCTAAGGAGGAGGATGGGAAGATGGCAGAGGAGAAAGCTCCGGATGCCCCCCCCCACCAGAACAACTAATAAACAGGCAGAAACTCTCCAAATCAACTATTTTGAAACTCTGGAGTCCAGCAGAAAATTGTACAACATCGGGGAAGAATGGGAGGAAGAGGCTGGAAAATTACCGTAAATACCAGTCAACTGCTCTGGGAGCTTAGTGGTTACTGTCACCGAGCCCCCATCCGCAGTGGGCAGCGGCAGGCTTGGGCTCCAGGTGTCCACTGCTGATGCCAGAAAGGAACATAAAAGCCTACTTCCCCAAGATCTAGGGTGGGCACAGGCTGATCACTGATCACTGTTTTGATTAGCTACTTCGGATCCGCTGGAGGCTTGGGGTTCTGCTCTGAGGACCGCCATTGTTCCAACCCGCCCAGACAAAGGAGGTGGATAAGACTTAAAGAGAGTACTTCGTCAGAGCTGAGGAGGACAGATGAAGGGCGGCATTTGCTGGGCAAGTCAAGAAAAGGCAGCTTTGGAGAGCCATGGAAGAAGCTCTTGGAACCTTGCCTGACCCTTTTCTCAACTGCTCTCCAGGGCAGTATGGAGGTGAGGCCAGCACTCCACACGGCCTTGTTCCAGCTGAGAGAGGCTGGCTTGGGAAGCCCTCTCAGGCAAGCCCATCTCCAAGAATATGCCCTCCAGGCAAAAGCAGCTTGAGGCAATGACAGCAGAGTGAAAAATAACTGAGATAAAGGACCAAGGGCAAGGGCTTTACCTGCCTTAAGTCTGGCAGTGGAACACCCAGGAGATGGGGAAGGTCTGTTTCTTGGAAGTAGAGGGGGCATTCAAACTCTTATAAACAGGGGAACTCTTAAGACCACTAGCAAGCACAATCCCAAGACAGGACACAGGCCCAGAAAAGACGGAGGACCTTGTACTTTGCATTAGCCTTGAGTGCCCTTCGTGATAGGACAGCTGGCACTTCAGAAAATCTGTCTTATCACCAGCTTGTTACAAACTGTAGAAAGACACCTTAGGGAACAAACCCCAGAGTTAACATTTTTAAATAGCAAAATGTAAGGTGTGCAGCAAAAGATTACAAGACCAAGAAACAGCTAAATGAGAAGGTTAAAAATCCAGAAAACATCATCAAAGAAGTTCAGACTGTGAACAAAGTGGACAAAGTCTTTGAAATAGGATCTTCAGTATGCTTAAAAAGATAAGGAAAATATAAAGAAAGAATTAAAGGATATCATAAAAACAATGAATGAACAATATAAGAATCTCAATAAAGAGATAGAAATTTTAAAAAGGAACTGTACACAATTACTAGGGGTGAAGACCACAAAAGAGAAGTGAAAAATTCTCAGGAGGTTATCAACAGCAGACTGGAGCTGGCAGAAGAAAGAATCAGCTTATTCAAAGACCAGACACTTGAAATGAGTCAGGCTGAGGAGCAGAAAGAAAAAAGAATTATAAAAAGCAAAAATAGACTTAGAGACATTTCAATACTATCAAGCACACCAATATATGCATTAAGGGGGTCCTAGAAGGAGAAGAGAGTGGGGAGGAAGAAAGATTGACAGAAACAATGACAGAAAATGTCACAAACCTAGCAAAAGATGAACATGCGCATCCAAGAGCCCCAGAGAACACCAAATATGATAAACTTGAAGGAAAAAATGCCCCATCACATACTGATCAAACTGTTGAAAAAGGACAAGGAGAGAGTTCTGAAAGCTACAAGAGAAAAGCTGTGTGATATGTACAAAGGAGCCCCAATTAGATTGTGTCAATTTCTCATCAGAAACCATGGGGAAAAGAAAGCTGTGGGTTGAAATACTTAAAGTGCTAAAAGAAAACAACTGTCAACCAAGAATTTTATAGCTGGTGAGACTTTTCTTTCATAAATGAGGGAGAGATTAAGACATTCCCAGATAAACAAAAGCTGAGGGAGTTTACCATCACTAGACCTGCCCTACAAGAAATGCTAAATGGAGTTCTTCAGACTGAAAGGAAAAGACACTAAACAGTGGTTCAAAGCGACATAATGAAATAAAGACCTCTAGTAAGGGAGCCATCTGAGTATTTATAAATGTATACTATACTATATTGTACTATACTATTATATTATAAATGTATACTGTTATATTTTTTGTATGCAACTACACTTCTTACTTCCTACAGGTGCTAAAATGAAAATGCATAAAAAGTAATGATATATCTATGGTTTTGGACATACAATGTATAAAGATATAATGTTTAACAAGCACAAAAAAAGGTGGGGGAAGGAAAGGGTATAGGGACAGTCTGTTTATGCTATTGAAGTTAGTTGGCATCAAATCAAATATGATTGCTATATATTTAGTATGTTAAATTTTAACCTCATGATAACAATAAGGAAAATATAAGAAAAATACATCCATAGAGAAATGAGAAAAGACTCATTATGGTATAATACAAAAAAACACACAAATAAATATGAAAGTAGGCATTAACAGAATTGAGAGACAAAAAAGGTAAAAGACATACAAAGACAAAATATCAGAATGGCAGAAGAAAGTCCTATATTATCAGTAGTGACTTTAAATGTAAATGGATTGAACTTTTAAGTCAAAAGGCAGAGACTGACAGAATGGATAAAGAAACATAACCCAACCATATGCTGTCAATGAGAGTACACTTTAAACTCAAAGACATAAGTAGGTTGAAAGTGAAAGGATGGAAAATATATACCATGCAAGTAGTAACCAAAGAGCTGGGATAGCTATACTAATATCAGAAGACAAAAGAGACTTTAAGTCAAAAACTTTTATGAGAGACAAAGACAGTCACATTATACACTGATAAAGGGGTCAATTCAATAATATGTAATAATTATACATGTGCACCTAATAGCAGAGGCTCAAAATATTTGAAGCAAATATTGACAGATATGAAGGCAGAAATTGACAGTCCTACATTAATAGTAGGAGACTTTAATACAGCACTTTCAATAATGGATAGACTATCTCTAAACAGAAGATCTATAAGGAAATACAAGACTTGAGTGATACTCTAAGCCAACAAGACCTAACAGACATCTAGAGAACACTTTACCCAACAAGAGAACACACATTCTTCCCGAGTGCACATAGATCATTTTCCAAGATAGAACATATCTTAAGCCACAAAACAAGTCTCAATAAATTAAAACTATTGAAGTCGGACAATATATATCTTCTCTGACCAAAATGGAATGAAGCTAGAAATCAATAGGCAAATGGAAAACTTGCAATTATGTGGAAATTAAAAAACATACTCTAAAACAACCAATGGGTTAAAAAGGAAATCACACAGGAAATTAGGAAATAGCTTGAGGCAAATGAAAATAAAAATACAACATACCAAAACTTATGGGATACAGCAAAGGCAGTACTGAGAGGGAAATTTATAGTTCTAAATGCTTAATTTAAAAAGAACAATGACTTCAAATCAGAGACCTAACGTCAAAACTGGAGGAACTAGAAACAGAAGAGGAAACAAAACCCAAAGCAAGCAGCAGAAAGGAAATAAAGATCAGAGTGGAGATCAATGAAATAGGAAAAAACAGAACAGTAGAAAAAAATCAACAAAACCAAAAGTTGGTTCTTTGTAAAGATCAATAAAATTAAGAAACCTTTAGCTTGAATAATAAAGAAAAAAAGAAAGAGGATACAAATAATGAAAATCAGAAAAGGGAACTATGAATTGTATTCATGACTGTTCTGTAAGGCCGCAACTTCTCTAATAAAGGAGGTGGGAGAGATTTACATTTCGTAACAATACAGTAAGCCTTGAGAGTAATTGGAAAACTTAAGTTTTCCTAATCCCTTACCTATAGCTTCAAGTGAAAAACAATTCTCATTTAATAATTTTTGTGTATAAAATATGATAGAAACTTCAGTTATCTAAACGAATATTTGCTTTTCCGAAATCATAACCTGATATCAGCTTATTTTCTTAGGATTTGCTTCTATTTCTGAAAAGTGAACTGTTTGGAGACGAGACGAAAATAGACATACTTAGGCCTTTAAATACTGAATTCTCATAAGTTTTTACTGTATTAGGCTTTTTTGTGTGTGAGATAGAGCAAATGTATTATACAGGCCCCTCCCCAAGTTTGTTTTCTCTTCTGAATATTGCATTATACATTTATAGCCATTTTTTTTTTCCTTTTACATGTTTGGCCCCACCTTCATCTAAGTTTGAGTATTCCAATTGCTAATCTCTATATAGATCTGAATTTGAAAACAAAAAAAGGAAGTCATGCCATAGATGATCACATATCACATACCATCAAGGAAACAGAATGACAAGATGTAAAGGTTATTGTGTCATATTTACTTTGGAAATTGTCATTGTAACTGAAATACAGTTTGACAACACAGTTTTAAACTTCTAAACGCTTAGTGATTTTATCTACCTAATAAACTTGTGGCTTCGTAAGCCCACAAAGCTCCTGCGATGCTATCTTATTTGAAAAAGGTGCGAGCTTGCCAGGTGGAAGGAAGCAGACACTATCTGTGGATTGGTGAGCCGCAGAGTGCCTACCTATTTTCAGAGATTGTAGGGATGGCTCTGGTGCCATTGGTTAAGATAGCAAATTGATTTCTTCAATAAACGAGTGCTCTCATATACGCACCTCAATTTTCTAAAATTGCCCTTTTGATCTGAAGCTTCCAATTCTGGCCAGACGTAATTTGATATTTTGGAATGCTGAAAGCCATACTACGGAGCTATTTTTTTACTTACATGACCAGAAACTCAAACCTTTCCGTCCTATTCACTCCATTGATTCACTACGTTGAAATTAAATACTTATCTTTAAATTTTCTTCCATTTTTATTGGCTTTTCAGAAGAAATAACATTTTAAGATCCTATCTAAAATTTCCTAAGTTTAAAAGTACGGTGATATATAGGAGTTACTACTTAGCAGTCAGGCAAATTGACTACTTGACACATGATGTTTAGATTTTTGGCCTCCCTCCAGTAGAATTTGGAGTATCTGAACTCTGGGAAATGGTGAAAATCAGTATTTGCAAAAATATACATGTGTGTGTTTAGAAGATTTTTGTTTCTAAGTACATATATACTATTATTGCACTTTTTGGAATGTGGAAGTTTGGGTTTGCTTTTGTCTTTTACTACTACTGCTACTTCTAGTAAAAGCTAATGTTGCTGAGAACTTACTATGTACAGGCACTCCTGTAACTCCCATAAAAACCCTATACAATAGGAACTGTTATTAACCCCACTTTACAGAGCAGGAAACTAAGGGCCAGAGAGTTTAAAGCTCTTGCCCAAGTCACACAACTAGTAAAAAGGGCTATGAATGTAGGTGATTTGAGAGGTACCATGTTGAAATGGATGCTGCAATGAGAAGAATATGGAAATTATTCCTTTCCTGGCTTTCTAGCTGATTAAGGATTTAGGTTATGGAGCTGCATGGATAAATTCAGGATAGCTACAGAAGTGGTGGTACTGACAGTGATGTCAACAGAGATAACGGCCATAGCGCTGCTGGCAGTGGTGGCAATGCTACTATTTAATGAGTATCATGTGCAGTAGCTGCTAAGTGCTTAATATCTCATTTAATGTTGAACTCTGCGAGGCAGGTTCTATTTCTATCCTCTTCTTCTGGGTGGGAAAACTGAAGCTTTGATTAGCTAAATAGCTGGCCCCAAAGTCACACAACTAATAAATGAGAGGCCAGAATCAAACATAAAATCTCAAAACTCTGGCACCCTCACTCTTAACAATTACAGTGTTCTGCTTTGAAATTATTATTATTATTATTATTATTTTTTTTTTTTTTAGATTTTATTTATTTATTCATTTATCCCCCCCTTGCTACTTGTGCTCACTGCTGGGTCAGCTAACCATGCAGTGCAGGCGGGCTTGCCTTCACCAGGAGGCCCCGGGAACCGAACCCAGGGCCTCCCATATGGTAAACGGGAGCCCCACCGATTGAGCCACAGCCGCTTCCCAATCTGCTTTGAAATTAATAATAATAGCGAACATTCTCTGAATACTTACTATGTGCAAGATATTGTGCTAAGTGCCTTTATGTATCAATTTTCCTCAATAAATCCTATGAGGTAAATTGTATTATAGTCCAATTTTAGTGATTCATTCATTCATTCAATGATCAACCACTTTATCGAGCACCTCAATTAGTCCAGGTTCCATTCTGAGTGCTGAAGATACACTAGCGAGCAAAAACATATCAAGTTCCTGCTGTCACGGCAGGTGAGTGAGGCCAGGGAGGAGAGTCAACTTGCCCAAGTCACAAAACAGGTAGCTGGCTCACCTGAGGCCTGAACTCAGGCAGACTCCAAATCTTGTATCTTTTCTTCATACCTGTATCATAATCACAGAAGTGAAGGAAAACCTAGGAACCCAATTCAACTGCAAAATGAAAGTATATCAGCCAGGGCCACATCAAATGAAGGTACAGGTCAATGTGGCAAACAGCACCCAAAACTCAAGGGAAAACAGTTAAGTGTCAACTGTAGATCATTCCGAGTTCACCATCCCAATGCCTCGGGAGCTCCAGAAGGCTTTCAGGAGAGCCTCCAATCCCTCAAACTATCGAGGACATGAGTGATGTAAAACAGCACTTCCCCATATGGGACATATCCTCGTAAGTTCCTTCCTACTATTCCCTACTCTAATAATACTGTGATGTTAGCATTTACTCTACTAACAGTATTCTAATTGTACCATATGCACGCCCCACCCACCCAAACTTGCCAGCCTATCAATATGCCAATCCTAAAAGCTACTACTGTAGGAAAAACATGAAAGAGTGGGGAGGTTTAGAATCAAAGGTTAGATTACAACATGGCTCTGCCATAGATAACTTGTGCATCCCCAGTTTCCTTCTGTAAATCTTGAAATGATTGAATGAAGCAGTATATGACAAATACTTACAGCATTCTGGAACATGCTAAGCATGCAGTAAATGCCTACTACTGCTATTATTACTATTATTCATTGATATTTTCTAGCTCGTGTGCCATCTCTCCCATTCCAAAATCTTACAGCACATAGATTGGGGGTTCTTTGAAATACCCTTCACATGTTACCACATTTATACAATCACTTACTATAATTAAATTTAGCATACATAATTTATTTCATTAATTAATTCATTTGTCCTTTTAAAATATAATAGGTACCTACTGAGTTTCAGGCACTGAATAAAGCACAAAAATGAATAATGGAGAGTCCTTACCCTCAAGCAGCTCTTATCTAGAGGGGACCCATACAGTGTGAAACTGTCATTTAAAACCTAAAGCTACAGCTCTGCCAAAAGCTCAGGGAAAACACCAACCAGAATGGGAATGGCAGAGCATCTGTTAGGAAAGCCTTCCCTTCCTGCAGTGGTGCCAGCCTAAAGAAATGTGCAGACCTAAGAGACAGTGTGGCACATATACCCAGGGAATGGTCAGCAATTCCATCTTCCTATAAACTCTAAGGCAGAAACAGAGCTGTGCAGGATCCAGATCATGGGGTGTCTATCCCCTTACTAGACGGTAAGCCCCACAAGGTAGGAGATTCTGTAACGCAGATGAGTATCTGGCACTCAGGAAATATCTGTATTCACCAAAAAAGAGGAAGGGAGGAGGGTGGAGGATAGAAAGAAAAGAGAAACAAAGAAAGAAGAAAGAAAGGTGAGAAACGGTGGGAAGTTTCCCCACCCCATGGACAAGCTCCCATCCTATCTGGACAGAACCACCCATTGTGCTTCTCAAAAAATACAGTGTCTGGGGAAGCTGATGTGGCTCAAGCAGATGGGTGCCCACCTACCACAAGGGAGGTCCCGGGTTCAGTTCCCAGTGCCTCATAAAAAAAAAAAGAAAACGAGCAGACACAGAGAGCAGACAACAAACAGACAAGAGAGCAGACAGCGAGCACAGTGGGGGGGGTGGGGTGAGAAATAAATAAATAAAATAAATCTTTAAGATAATAATAATAATTCAGTGTCTAGCTCCTACTTAAAACCTATTAAATCAAATCTTTGAGGATGGAGCCCAAGAAATCTATAATTTTTAAAGCTCCCCAGGTAATCTGATGCACAGCCCGATTGAGACCTCTGGTCCACAATGCTTGTTTTCTACAAATCAGGAGAAAATGCATCCCTTCTTAAGGTGCGCCAAAGGAATTCAGTCTATTTTTAAATGCATTCTGGTTACTAAAACTACCAAGGAAGTCTTGCTTCGTCCACTGAAACTCCTTTTAAATTCATTTCCTTTATCTCCTCAGTGAAGGTAAGAAAAATGCAGATACTGACTGAGGTCTGTTACTAAACTGAATCCTCGTGAAACTCTACAGGCAACGTCACGCTGAGTGAAGTAAGCCAGATGCAAAAGGACAAATACTGAATGATTCCAATTATATGAAATATCTAGAATAAGCAGATCCATAGAGACAGAAAATGGAATGGGGGTTATCAGGGATGGGGGTGGGGGACAGGGCGTTACAGCTTAATGGGTAAAGAGTTTCTGTCTGGGGTGAAGGTAAAGTTTTGGTAACGGATGGTGCTGATGGCAGCACAACTTTGCAAATGCAATTAATGCCACTGAACTGTACATGAAAAAGCATACAAGAGATAGGGAGTCACCAAGCAATTGTAACCAAGTGTCCCACAGCGATATTCACATTTTAGGAAGGTCACGCCAACTGCAGAGGAATGGACTCCAGGCGCCAGGGACCAGTGAGGAGGGCTCTGGGTAACAGAGAGCGTGACGCCTGGGAGAGGACGAGGCAGGCACTACAGGTGTTTAGGAGCTGGAGCTGTCAGACTTGGTGCCCGAGTAGATAAGAGGACCTGCCGGGGCTGCGGCAGAAGGCACAGTGAGCGCAGGTTCTGCATCACGGGGTTGGGACTAGAAGCCTGGCGCTGCCATTTTCTTGATGTGTGAACCTGGACATGTTTCATCTTCCTCCTCCTCTGAAAAAACGGGGGGCCTGCTAGTCCTATACCTTTATCACAGGGTTACTGTGAGGGCTGAATTAGCCAAAATACAATATACAGAATACTTAGAACAGTTCTTGGAACATCGTAAGTATGATGCTAATGATGCCTTTTATCGATGTGATTATCTACTAGGATTTGGTCCCAAATGTTATAAAAGTGTAAGACTGGTCCTAGATCTCAGAGTATCCAGGACTTTCCCTTATACACTCAAGTCGGAAGGGTTTAGCCTCACAAAATTGTTCCCGAGGGGTGCTCTCTTATTCGCATTATTGTTTTTAATTATTCCTTATATGTCTACTCTCTCGGTGTTTATAGTCTTCGTTATATTTATGTTGCTTATGATCCAGGGCCCGCTTATACTTTTAAGTGTTTCATTTTAAAATATTCCTATTTCTCTGCCTCTGATTCCATTCTCTTGGTCTTAAGTGATTCTAATGATATTTTCAAGTAAGGATGAATTATTTCTTTATTGAGCTCCACGATGCCTAACCTGTGTCTGCCCTAAGTCTTGTAGCGTAGGCTTTCACTCTTTTACTTCTGCTTTGTTCCCCGCTTTACATCTCAGGGTTCTCCTTCTGGTTTCTCCTATTTTTTCGCTCTTTATTTCTGGATTGGGTTTCTAGCCCCTGTGCACTCACATTATAGAGTCACAACTTTGTGATGCTTTTTATTTAACTCCTGCCTTTTTCAATTCTGTAGGTTTCTACATCCTTTTAATCTAATGAAATACAGGCAACGTACAAAGAGCCACTTTCCGTGATGCCCCAGGTTAGCTCATTATGAGAATGCTGAACCAAAAACAAAACAAAAATCCCCAGACACATGCATCTTATGAATAGATTTCTATTCACTGTGGAATGAAGAAATCTGCTTTTATTTTGTAAAGCTCACTTTGTGGGTCCTCAATAAACTATGCTAAGCTTTAAATTACTATACTGGATATCCACAGAGGAGGACGAATGCTGCATACCAAAAATCGTTTCCTCTATCAAGCTAACTGATTACAATTGGAGTTTCCTCAAATGAGCTTGTTTGATAATTTGTCTCATTACTACTGAAAAAGAAATGGAAATCAAGGACTTGAGGGCAGGAAGCAGTAAGCAAATATGATCAAAGGTTATATTGTATGAGGGGTTGAGTTAGTGCAAAATAATAAAAAAGATTAGTGTCATATCAATCATTATTTATTATGGTAGTTTTCCAACCATAAACTTTTAAACTATTAATTAGGCTAGCATACTCTAACATTATAAGCCATACAAAGTAACTGTATGTGAATAATCTTAAATCATTAAATACAGATGTCTTTAAATGCAAACCAAAGCACAGATGATGTAGAAATCCAGTGCTGAGTGCCATTTATTACTTTCCTACTAATTCTAGGTTTAGAATGTGCTTTGAATTTGATTGCCCAATTACCCACATCTATATTATATCATCTCTAAGCATCATTACAACATCAGCCTCAATCTTGTGGGAAGGACTGTAAACAAAGGCCAGTTGGCTAAAGATAGATCATTACCGACACATCCACAATAAGGGAGGTAACTTGGAGTAATGAGTATAATCAAGAGAAGTAAATTTAGGCTAACTACCAAGAAAGAATGTTCAACAGTGAAGACAGATCGAAGCAGGGAGCATCCAAGATAAGTGATGAAGACCATGGCATCCCTTAAAGCTACGGGGAACAGCTTTTCATTATTAAGCGTGTTTGAGAAAGGATTCCACGGGAGAGAGAAATGGGGGGAAAAAAAACTCTCTAGCTTTCGCTTGGAAACGCTGAACACAAAGAATTAAGGTGATGATGTGATTTCCTCACCAAACAGGAAAACACGCTTTTTCAAATTAACCTATTTCTCCAAGTGTTATAGAAAGCATTTAGAGTCAGAAAGATCTGAGTTCAAAACTCACCTCTGCGCTTAGTAGTTGAATGAACTTTAGCAAGGTATTGAACCTTTCGGAGCCTCCGTTTCCGCAGCTGAAAGGGAGTATACCAAAGCCTGGCTTGTAGGGCTACTGTAAAGGTTAAGTGTGAAAATATATAAATAAATCCAAGGACTAATTATCAAGCCCAGAATAGTGCCTAGAATGCTGTAAATAAATGGTAACTCTTTCACTATTG
Organism: Tolypeutes matacus; assembly: GCA_026826555.1. NCBI lineage: Eukaryota > Metazoa > Chordata > Mammalia > Cingulata > Chlamyphoridae > Tolypeutes > Tolypeutes matacus. Next base: position 1,755,541 of record JAKSZT010054548.1, read on the forward strand.
GTGTTTAAACTTTAAATAACTTAAGTGAGGCATTGTGATCCATTACCATTCACAAGTAAGCATATTTTCTTTTTCAAAGTAGTCAATCAAGTTCCATTGCTATTTTATAGATGGTCTGGAATTACAGGTTTTTTCAGAGCCATATATATATTTTCTAAATTTTTAATTTTGAAATACGTTCGAACTTTCAAGACAGTTACAAAAATAATAAAAATCTCATATAGAAAACTACCCCTTTTCCCCAGATAGCAATTTTAACATTTTGCCTCATTTCCCATTATCATTCTGTTATCTATCTATATTTCGTTCAACTATATTTTATTTTTATTTAATTTTTCTGACTACCTAACTAGAAATGTGTCTAAATCCTCAATTTTAAAAGTCACGTTAGTATATTTTATTTTTGCTTTCTGTTTTAAAAGTAGTAAATCATGAACATAATCTAAATTTCTGTGAAGGAGGCTCTTACAAAACTTCCTCATCATCATTCTTAAGATTAATAATCAAAGTACCATAGATGCAAAAGATGTATGAGATTAAGTCACTCATGGTCTTTAAGTTGTTTCACATTAAATAAACACCTGAAAGCTACTTGTTTCTTCTAAATATTAAATAGGGGAGGGGCGAAGGGACTTATTATTTAAGACTTGTTTCTAGAATTCTGGTAAATTGATAATTCAATAAAAAGAAAAATTAGAGTATGTTACTAATGCAATAAAAAGTAAGCATTCTTTTCCTCCAACTTATAAAGTCATAAATGAACCAATTAAATGAAAATGTTATAGCTTTCACACATCAGTTATATTATCAAAAGTTTTTCAATAAGTGTATGCACTTTTAATAAGCAACATCATTAGTCAGTAAAAAACAAGAACTCTGATGCATTCAGAGCCTATAGATCTAAACCAGACAAAACAAAGCCTCATAAATGTGTTTGTTCATTAATTTTTAAAAAGCCAGACTTTTGAGCTGTTATCATGTCAACTGGCACTAAACCATACTCAATTTAGTACAACTACAAAGTGGAATCTCTAGTCTACAATGGCAAGGTTTTTGATCACACTAATTAACAGCCATTTTGTTTAAAATAAACAGATATGAGTCTAATTGCCTTTTCTACATAAGAAAGGGAAGATCTTAAAAGTAAAAACAGGCAAAAGTAAAGATCAGACGACGCCACTCAGACAGATGAGCAAAGTGTGTGTAAAAGGAAACCAAGGAAGTCTGTGTTGCTCTTTGGATTGACATCCCAGGCCCGGCAGAGGGAATTTCAGTCCTGGCAAAGGTTAAAGGGAAGTGAGAGGGGCATGCCTCGGAACTGCCCATTCTTTCATCATTTCCCCTTATACAGAACTGTACCTTAGTTTATAACATGATAGACAGCAGCAGATCTGACAGTTGTATTTAGGAGAGAACCAGTTATTACAGACAAATCATTTCTTCTACCCTAGCACATATGGTCAGAAGAGGATGTGGTGAAACTAAAACTTCAAAGATAAAATGTGAACTAGTTCACTAAGTTCCAGATACTTTACTTGCATTTTGTGTCCAAGTGAATAAGCCCCTGGATCAGTGGCCTATGGTTTAGAAGGCCCCAAAGGGTCATAAACATAAAGCAGAAGATTGCACTTGGCTTTGTGAAATTTATTTTGATTTAAAGATCAACAGTTGAGTTGGTGTGCATGCTGAATTATCCTCTCTTCAGCTTGTAAAAGCAATGCTCAGAGACACTCAAGAGCATTCAGCTGCCAGACCTGTCAATAAGAACATTATCTGATACACTGCCTTAATTAAGAAATAATATGCCAATTACATATAACTACATATTACCATAATATAACATAAGCCATGAACAAAATAAACATACCTTGAAAACAATGATCACCCTTTGTCACCTATAGGGGGCTGCTTTAATGAATAGCCTACCAGAAGTAACCTAATGGCATGTTACCGACAGCACACAGTATCAACAAGCACATGAAATATTTTTTAAAGTCATCAGATTTTAACCTCTCCCAAAAAAAGTTTTCTCCTTGATTACTCACAGAATATTGAATACTCAAAAACATTCGTCTATTAATCTTCATAGCTCCTGTTCCTAGAGCAACACGATGCAGAGGGGGTCTTTCCAAAGTGTCTGGGGTAATCACTTTTAACACTAAGCAAATACGATGAGAATACACTGTTATTTGCATCCATAACAAGATTGAAGCGGAAGCCAACGTTGTGCTGTCAATGTTTAGCCAGCACTCCAGGAGGAAAAAAGCCCTGATTTGCAGCATTTGCAAATTCCATGATGAAACACTCCATGATGGCCGTTTTCAAGCTACCACTGCAAAATCACAACGTGAAGTTAGAAAGAGATGTGCACAATTCTCACCAGAGCTGCTAAAATCCTGCAAGAGCAAGCTCCATCCACTACTGGTTGAGCTCAAAAGCTTACAACAGATAAGTTCTGGTACAACAGCAAATTACCAACAACAGAATTTATGTTGACTGGTGTTTTCAACCATCTACATCCGTGAAGCTTCACTATCTAAATGTGGAACACCTAATAACACTTCCTTTACCTTCAGATATCACAAAATCTCAAGAAAGTTTTTAGGCTTTCTTCTCCAGATCAAACAACCAAAAAATAAAATTCAACTGCTCTGGAACATATCCAAATGATACCCATCTTTATGAGTTCTAGTACAGGTGGTAAGACTAACCCTCCCACAAATGATTAGAGCTGGCCCTCAGTCAACAAGGATCCTGAAAAGGCCCAGCTTCTTTATTCCTTATCAAATACACTAATGCATTTTCTGATATCTCAGATTAAGAGAGAGACCCTTTATCTTAAAAAGGGAATCATTAGGTGACTGGATGTTAATTTATCAACCTACGTGCACTCTGACAACTGTTTGTGGATGCATAAAAGGTGAAAAACAAGCAATGCACACAAAAAGTAGAAAATCATTTAATATGTGATAAAATTCTGATTAATAATATATTTGTCTAATAAATGTGAGCTATTTTGTAGCATATTAAACTTTGAAGGAAGCATTTACAGATTTATTTTTATAAATTATTATCATTTTGAGGATTAAATGATTTGGAAGATATCAAAAAGATATAGGAGAAAGAAAGCTATCAGAGTTGAAGGATCTTCTTTAAATGTTAAAGAAAATAATAAGGGTTTTAGATATACCTTGTTAAATATATGTGTGTGTGTGTATTTAATTATAGCTAAGGCAGATGCTTGGCATAACAAGGCTTATCAAAGAGAGCCTCCTCAAATGACTTATATAACAAAAATAACTCGAAAACGGCTTACAAACCAAGAAAATTGGTTGCCTATATTTGGTGCCTTAAAATCATGTTTGAATAACCCCATCTGGATCACGTACGTCATATAATGTCATTTTAAGTCTTGATATGTATCATGGGAAAAAAGTGATCTATAAGAAAAATTTAGAAAATTACTCTATCCTAATTTTAAATTATTATTATGAAAATGGGGGATTAGATGTAGCTCAAATGATTGAACGCTTGCTTCCCATGTACGAGGTCCTGGTTCGATCCCCGGTACCTCCTAAAAGCAAACAAACAAATGAAAAAATAAACTCTCATTGAGGAGCAGATGTAGCTCAGTGGTTGAGCGCCCGCTTTCCATGTACAAGACCCTGGGTTCAATCCCTGGTACCTCCTAAAAAAAAATTATTATAAAAATGCTTAATGTGAGTCCTGTATCAACTAATTTATACTGCCTGTGATTTACCTTACATTTACTTTTTTTTTTTAAGTTCTACAACTCATTTGAAATGATAAGTAGTAAAATTCAGGAAGTGATCAAGTTAATGTCACTTTTCAGTATATTAAACACGTGTAAAAACAGAACCTGGTCAGGGTCTTCCCAGAGGAGCATAAGCTCTTGGAGGGCAGGGACCACGTACTATTCATCTACCACAGGATCTCGCAAAGTATACGCGTACCAGAAGCAGTAGTGAATTAGGGCGAAGGGGGTAGTGAGGAATGTGATGTGGAAGGCGTGAGATACACTCCACACTGTCGGTGAGGACCTGAGCTGCCATCCCTCTTTGTTTTCTTGGTTCTGACCAGCCTTTATGTGATCAGTACTGAGACAAAGAGTATCCGAAAGAGACATTTCATAAAGCAGAGAAAGAATGAATTTTATCAGAAGAAAGTCAACAGACTAATCCAAAGGTTTACTTCAAAACAGAAGAAAATTTTTATAACTGACACCCAGAAAAGACAGCCAGTGGGTCAAAGCATCTAACATATAGCGAGCAGGACGAGGCCATGTGTGTCCCATGCACAGCTGCCCTTCACAAACGTTACCTGCTCGTGAGAAGAGAGGTACAGAACCTCAGAGTAAGACGTGGAAACATTTATAGCACCCTGACAGAGTAATTTTGTCTATTGAATCTAATAGTGAAAAACCGGGGCTACATTTTTACGTCTTTGGTTTTCATTATGTCATTTTTCCCATCTCTTTCATATTGTGTTTAACAACACTATCAGCCCATGATAGATAGAAAATTTTTAAAAAGTGGTTCTTGGGAGTGGATGTGGCTCGAGCTGTTGAGCGCCCGCCTCCCACATGAGAGGTCCTGGGTTCGGTTCCCAGTGCCTCCTGAAAAAAAAAAAACAAAAACAAACAGCAAGCAAAACAAATGACAAAACCAACTCAGGGAAGTCGATGTGACTCAATGGTTAAGCACCAGCTTCCCGCATATGAGGTCCCAGGTTCAATCCCCAGCCCCTGGTACCTCAAAAAAAAAAAGTGGCTCTTCATCACAAGTAGTTTGTGAGACACTGGTATAGAATACGGTACTGTTCTGAAGAAGCCAACTTGGAGCCATAAATATGCATTCTAAGATGGTGGGTTTCTGGTCGACCATAAAAACAGAAGAAAACAAAACAGAACAAAAAATACCCCCAGAAGGTCTTTTAACAATGAGATCTGACCAACAACAGAAATGGCTGACCTAAAATGCAGTGAACCGCCCGTACCGGAATTGCCCAGCAGAAGGTTAACAGCAGAACGCTGGCCGCTCCACCACCCTCTCTGCTGGCCTCTTCTCAGTTATCACATTGCTCTGTGACCATCTCCCCTATTAGACTGAAAGATCCTCGAGGGCGGTAACAGTTTTGTTCATATTTGGTCCCAGAAAATTTTTAAGGAAAAATAAATCTCAGCCATAAAGATTAAATAAAATGATACTGAAAATCGAGTCTGTGAGTCTCAGCACAGGTAAGAATGAGAATTCCAATCTGAAGAAAACTTCATGGCACATTTCAAAAATAAGGTTTACATCCCAAACTCCTCAGAATGGGGGGGAGAGCTATGGACTAGAGTGGACTTACTGGTATTCTGTTGTAGACATACTGTGATTCAAGCAATGGAAGAAATTACAACAGTGAGGTGGAGCCAGTGGCCACTGGACGCTTTTGGGGCAGGGAAGGGAAAAGCAGTTGTAATACAGGGGCTTTTTCAGGACTTGGGAATTATCCTGAGTGACATTGCAATGACAGATATAGGGCATTTTATATCATTATATACCATGCAGAACTGAGTGGGGGAGAGTGTGGTCTACAATGTGAACTATGGTCCATGCTCAGGGGCAAAGCCCCAGGATGTGTGTATCCATTGCAGGGGATGTGCCACACTAATGAAGGATGTTTATGTGGGAGGGTGTGGGAGGTGTGGGAGGTGGGGAACATGGGAATCCCTGTAATTTTTGTGTAACATTTATGTAATCTAAGCATCTTTTAAAATATCAAAATAAATCAATAAAAGGAATGAATTACTAAAAAAAAAAAAATAAGGTTTAACATTAAGAAAATAGTAAGTTATAGCCTCTCAGTATCATTTCTATTTGTATAAGCTCCTTAGTCTACTCATGCATAAGTTCTAGTACAGAGATTTAATTATTTTTCTATACTGCTATATATTTAGTTGATTTAGTGAAAGAATTTTGTGAACCATATGCAATCACAAATTCACCACCAGGGTGTTGACAATGACCAGTGCTCAGCAGTTTTGGGGAACTTTAACTACCCTGGGTATGAGGGACACATATTGAAAAGTTAAACTCTTCACTACTGTGCACGAATAACAGTCTCAGTTTAACCATAAACAATTACTTTAAGAAGTAGACAAATCCTTCAGAAGAGCTGGGTTTCAGGTTCCCTGTGGAATAAGATGCATATTGTTGTTATACTTGCATCAAAAACTACTATAGATTAAAGAGCTTGGTCAAAGTGGTTTAGATATAAATTGATATAAAATAAGATTTTGTTATACTCTGATGGATGATGAACACAGTTTGTCTTTCTCTTGAAGCCTATTAAAACAAAAAAACAGCTAAATAAAGTTACTTTAAACAGAAGCTACTGGTTAATAAGATAATTTGCCTAAGAATCACTTGCTTTTTAACTTACCAAATTGATTTGTTAGGAGGGAAAATAAGTCCAGCAAACACATTCCAAGAAGGAACACAAAACCCTCAAAATAAACATAGTGAAACATAGAAGTGAATTTATCCAACACCTAGGAAATCCATACTCAAGGACTATATTGTGACACCCAGAACAATGTTTCTGGTAGCACAATGAAAAAGCTTTTTAAAATACACTACTGAAGTGTTAGAATTAATCTTGAATTTTCTTCTTTCACCTGACATCATAAAATCATACCACTATTTAAACATGGTTCATTATATTTGATATTAAAATTCCAAGTTCATAAAGGATCAAATTTTCATTTATCCATTAAAATCACTGGGGAACACATCTACATTTTTCTGTTTGTACTTCTCTCATTTTATTATTTTCTTGAAAGAAAGAAAAGAGACAAAGGTGCTTCCCTAAAATACTATAACTCAATAGCTTTCTCAGTACACTGCAATATTTACCTTCCATCTACAGATTTCACTGTTGATAAAAAAAGAATTGTATTCCTTCCCACCTATTTAAAGAAAGCCCTCTCTACCCAAATGGCCTGAGATGGGTGATAACGCCTCAAGTTCAATCAATTCTAAACTGTCCTCATTCCTGTTTAAACCCCCTCCATACCCTGTGTTCCCTAATTCTGCTAATGGTAACACCATCCTCTGTTATCTGAAACTAGAAATCCTAGAGATTGTTTGTGCATCCCCCTGCTTTTCTCTCACATCCAGTGGCCAAGTCTTGACAATTCTTCCACTGAAATCTCTTTTTCCATCTGTGCCCTCCACTGCATTCTCACTTCTACTAACTTAGACCCTCCTTATCTCCTGTTTGAACCATTATCCAGCTCCCTCACTTGATGCCTTTGCTTCCAGTATCTCCATCTCCCATTCTTCCTACTTACAAATGCCAAATCCAACTGAACTTCCATTATCTGACTCCAATCTACCTTTCCAGCTCTATTTCTCACTACTTTCCCTATTGATAGTTTGAATGGATGCCTCCCTTAATCTAGCTTAAACTTCTTGCTGTCCCCATTAAACACCCTGATTTCTTAACTTTGAGTCTTCATTCAAGCTGTTCCCTCTACATGAAATGCCACTTCTCTCCATCTCTGCATGACTAAATTCTATGTTTTCTCCAATGTACAAGCCAAATGTCAACTCCCTCACAAATTTCCTTTACAACTCCTGTCCACCCCCACCGGAGTCCCACTGGAAACATGTCGTTTTCTATCCTGTGTATTTGTTTAACATATTTTACCTCCCATATTTGACAGCTGAGGAAAAAGAATTCAAGAGAATTTTTAAAACTTTCCCAAGACCTACACTTCCGAAATGGCACACGTAATGCATCCTTAGCTTCCAAGTGCCTAATACTTTATACAAAGTATTATTACAATAAAGATATAGGAAATGAAAAGTAAGCAGTATAAAATTTTATGCCGAGTAAAATCAGAGGGGTATCCAGGTAATTTTTCAATTTTGTGGATATTTACTCAGTATCTTATTATGGGGTAGCTCTGTGTGAGCTGCTGGATGGAGAGTCTGTTAAAAAAAAAAAAAACTTGAAACCAAAAAAAACCATTGTAATGGCTAATGCTTACTAGATACCACCTATATATCAGGCACCGTTCTCAGGACTGGGAGAGTATTAAATCATTTCATTCTGGGAGCAACTCAATTCCTATTTTTAGAAGAGGATAATCAAGACACAAAGATACCATTCAGCTGTCCAGGATCCCCTAGTCAGCAAGTCCCGGAGCAGGAATCTGCCCGAGGTGGTCTGGCCCGAGAGCCTGTGTGCCTACCGATGGGGCCAGGTCACTTTCTTGACTCGGGGCTTCCTGTTCCCCGTAAGGGTCTCAGAGGTCTGGATTATCTGCTAGTATGGGGCAGTGTACCTAAAGCTAAAGCCTGAAATATTTCCAAATTATTTTTTAAAATATCCTTTGGCAAATCTGTCTAATGTGACCTGGGAGACTGTGGCTGCTCATAATCATACTAGTTAATACAATCATCTAAAGCCTTGTAGGGGAGGATTGTGGGAAGATAGCGTCGGATTAGACAGATAAAGCTCAGCTCTCTTACAAAAACAATGGAGAAAAAGACAAAACCTTCCCAAGGGACCTGCTTTGCAGGTCAGCAGAACAGGACAGTGCTTCACAACTCACAGGAGGGTGAGGGACAGAGAGATGAAGAAGCTGAAACAACAAACTGTGAGTTACTAAACCTCCCTGGTGCAGGGAAGGGCTCCCCTCCCCCACCCCCAAGATATTCAGCTGGGGTAAAGCCCCTGGCTCTTGCAGATGACAGAGAGGGTAGCATTCATCTTCTTCCCAGTCAGCTGTTACAAGGGAAAAGGGAGGGGGAGTTAGGGGGCTTTTCTTCAGTGAATTCGCCAGCGGAACCCACTTTGAAATGTGGCTCTGGCCAGACAAAAACAAAGGAAAACCAAGAGACACCTCAGTGGAAAGGTGAGCCAAGAAGTGCCATCTGCTGGCCAGTTTAGAAATTACTATGGACAAAAACTGCTTTTAGAGCTCTCTTAACCCCACCTCTGGGAGAAAGTCTGCACCCCAGTAGTAAGTCCCTGCATGATTTTGATAACTTAAGCTGGGAAACCTTAAAGACTTAGGATAATTTGAACAAAATATTTGTGAAAAAAATAACAGGCAAGAGAGAGAAATTGGCCATCATAGTAAATTCATCAAAATATTCAGATACGTAGACATCAGCAAAAAATTACGAGGCATACTAGGAAAGAGGAAGAGATGGCCCAGCCAAAAGAACAAACTAAATATCCTGAAGAAATACAGGATTTAAGACAATTAAAAATTACTGATAATCACACCACTCTCCTAAATCAATTCAAAGAATTGAAAGAAAATATCACTAAAGAAATAAAGGATATTAAGAAGACACTGGGTGAGCATAAAGAACAATCTGAAAGTCTGAAAAGAAAGGTAATAGACCTTATAGGAATGAAAGACATGATGGATGAGATTAAAAATATATTAGAGGCACATAAGAGCAGATTTGAACTGTTTGAAGACAGAATTGGTGATTTCAAAGACAGAACATATGAACTGGAAAAAAACAGGAGAAAAGAATGGAAAAAATGGAGCAAGTCTCAGGGAATTGAATGACAATGCAAAACGCAAATACATACACATTATTGGTGTCCTGGAAGGAGAAGAAAATGGAGAAAGGGCAGGAAGAATATTTGAGGAAATAATGACTGAAAACTTCCCTACCCTTATGAAAGGCATAAATATGACTATCCAAGAAGCACAACATACCCCAAACAGAATAAACCCAAATAGACCTACCTCAAGACACCTACTATTCAGAATGACAAATATCAGAGATAAATAGATTTTGAAAGCAGCAAGAGAAAAGCAAACTATCTCATACGAGTGAAACTTGATAAGATTAAGTGCCAACTTCTCATCAAAAACCATGGAGGAGAGAAGAAAGTTGTATGATGTATTTAAGGTTCTGAAAGAGAAAAACTGCCAATCAAGAATTCTGTATCTGGCAAAGCTGTCCTTGGAAAATGAAGGGGAAGGAGTACCAGGAAAATGGCATCGATGAAGGTAAGCACTGCTCAGCTCTTTCACAAAAAAAGGCAGAAAAGGGGCAAAAACCTACCCAGGTAAGTTGTTTTGGGAATCCACAGAGCAGGAGGCTGCAAGGCATCATCCAGGAAGGAGCAGGACAAAGAGACAAAGAGCCAAAAAAAAAAAGAGAGACAAAAAGCCCAAGGGAAAACCGTGAGTTGCTCGCCCCTGTGGCTGGAAAACAGTGGGTGGGTAAGCCCTACCCTCAAGGCAAATAGCCTCTGGGGAATCCCTGGCTCTCACCAGCCAGCTGAGTGGGAGGGAGCATTCCCTGGGTGGAAGAAGGGTCTGGTGAATGGTGGAAAGTGGTTTCCTTTTGGTGGGTTTGGCCACCTGAGCCCACTTTGCATCTCAGGAAGGATACCAGCCAGCACTGAGGTGGTCGTGGGGAGAGGGGAGAGGGGAGAGGGGAATTTTCTCAGGCAGGCTATTACATCCAGCCACCCTGGGAGAGAGGATCTAGGTCAGGGAGGGTACAGAGACAGGCACCTAAGTAGCCCGGCCCCTGAAAACTGTTAGAAATCCAACTTGCCTAAGGGAAATGGGGTCAGGAAGAGCCAGATAAGCTTTCAAAACCCTATTTAGTGTACAGAGCTACTGTAGCACAGTGGGGGAATTCCTGCCTTGCATGTAGAAAGTCCCTAGTTCGAGTCCCAGTACTTCCTAAGCGAAGGAATCCAGGGAGAGATAAGGCACACAGCTAGCACCTTATGACAGTAAACATACAGACTAAGTTTCTGTAGTTTTGTTTTACAGTTTTTTTTTGTCTTTTTCTTTTCCTTTTTCCTTTATTTTATTCACTAAAACGGGATACATCATCTGCAGAGGACAGGCTGCAGGGTGATTAATTGATGAGCACCAGCAGCCTGAGAAGTTCCCTAGGGCCCTAAGAAGGAAGGCTGTTTTGTTTCTCGTTTCTTCTTTTCCCTTTCTTTGTTTCCATTTTTTTCTTTTACTTATTTTGTCAACCTATTTTATTTCTCTTCTTTTCTTCATTTTTCTGAATTCTGATTTCTGTTGCTTTTCTTTCATTCCACTACTTCTGTTTGGTCTTCATTTATTCTTTTCCTCTCTCTCTCCTTTTTTCCTTCTCTATTCTCTTCTCACCTATGCAGCCTTTTAATTCATTCTATTTTTTTCTCTATTTTCTTTCTTGCTTTATTCTTTTTCTACTCATCTGTCTGACCTTTAAATTCATTCTAGTTTTTTCTATTTTGTTTCTTGTTTTACTTTTTTCTATTTCATCTCTTCTCATTCCATTGTATTTTTTATGATTTTTTACTCATGTTACTTAATTTCCTAGCTCTTGTACAGTTCCTCTTCTACCTTTTATGTATTATTATTACTTTTTTTTTTCTTCTTACCTCTTTCCTTTTCTCTGGTCCTAATTTTTTTTTCAATGGGAGCACAGACAACTGCAAGGATATAGAATAAGAGGAACCAAGTATCAAAAAGTTACCTTACCACACACAAAGAAACAACAAAATAAAACCCTAGAGTAGAAAGAGAAGCTAACTAACCAAATAAGCCCATCAAGATAAACAGGTGCCTGGACACAAACAAAAAATTACAAGCCATATGAAGAAACAGGAAGACATGGCCCAGTCTAATGAACAAACTAAAAACTAGGAGGAGATACAGAATGTGGAACAACTAATCAAGGATGTCCAAACAAATATCATGATTCAACTTAATGAAGTGAAGGAAGAGATAAAGATTAAGAAGAAACTGAGGACTTCCGGGAAGATGGCAGACTAGTAAGACATGGGAATCTCTTCTCCAGAAAAATAGCTAGAGGACAGGCTGAAACAGCCCCAAAAAAGATCTTCTAGGGTTGAGGTGAATTCTGCACACCACCCAGAGGAGAGAGGGACAGAAGAGGGAAATCGCGACTACAGAACTGTGAGTTGCAAGTAGCAGCTTCTGCTGCTGCCGGCACCCTCCCCCACACTCTTCAGAATTCTCGGGCCCCTGGGCCTGCGACCACAGACAAAGGGAGCTTCAGGGATCTGCCACTCCCGGAAAGGGGAGAGAGAGGGGCACAGCCTTAGGCTGACTCAGGTTCTGACCTGAAATTTGGGCTGCAGAGCCCCACGGAGCCTTCCACACCGCGGTTTGCCCTGGGAGCCTGGAAAGGACTGGAGAAATCCGATCCTCACAACCTCCCTCTCTTCTAGCCTGGACTAATTGTTGAGGACACCACAAGAGAGGGGAGAGAGAGCCTGGGGCTGACCCTGCCTTGTACTCCCGGGTTTGGTCCGCCCTGTCCGGAGAACCCTTCCAGGCTGGGTGGGGCTGCGCCACTGTTTGCCTTGGAGCCTGCAAGGGACTAAAGATATACAAACCTCCCAATCTCCTCCTCTACTAACAGGGACTGATCGTTGAGGATTCAGAATGGAGTGGAAGTATTTCCTAGCTGGGAAAAGGGGGGCGCTACGAGAGAAGTCTGGAGAACTGTCTCAGAAAGTTTGAATCACAGGGCTCCTAGCCCCCAGACATGACGCTCTATCACATAGATCTGGTCTGTGTCACAACAAATACGCTCCGACCAGGCATTGAATTGAGAGCTGCCAACAAGCGCCATCTCCTGGCAGACCAAGGAAGTGCACATAAGAAAATTAATAAGTAAGAGAGGCTGTTCCTGGCCTCCATAGCCTCCCTGCCCAAGGCCCTAGGAAACGACTCTACAACCAATTACTGGGTCCAGTGCCCAGTTTTGAGCAACCAGCAGAACAATCCTAACAGTCAAGGTTGAGCCAAAAATCAAAGAGCGGTGGTAACACCAGCCTCCTGCCACTAAAACCCCAAAAAAGAGAAAGAGATAGAGCATCTAAGTAAAATACAAACTAACCAGATGCCTAAGCACCAGCAAAAAATTACGGGCCATACTAAGAAAATAGAAGACATGGCCCAAGAAAAGTAATACAGCAAAGTCCCAGAAGAGATGCAGAATTTGAGAGAACTAATCAGTGAGATGAGCACACATTTCCAAAATCAAATTAATGATATGAAGAGAATATAGTTAAAGAGATCAATGACATCAAGAAGTCATTACGCGAATGTAAAGAAGAATTTGAAATCATGAACTGAAAAGTAATGGAGTTCATGGGAATGAAAGACACAATAGGTGAAGTAAAAAATACATTTGAAGCATACAACAGCAGACTCGAAATGATAGAAGAAAGAATAAGTGATACTGAAGACAGAGCAGCTAAAATTGAAGAGAGAAAAGAACAGAGAGAGAAAAGAATGGAAAAAATTGAGCAGGGGCTCAGAGAGTTGAATGACAACACAAAACGCAAGAATATACGTGTCATGGGAGTTCCAGAAGGAGAAGAGAAAGGAAAAGGGGCAGAAAGAGTATTTGAGAAAATAATAGCTGAAAATTTCCCAACTCTCACGAAAGAAATGAACTTACATGTCCAAGAAGCACACCGTACCCCAATGAGAATAAATCCAAATAGACATACGCCAAGACACATATTATTCAGAATGTCAAATGTAAAAGATAAAGAGAAAATTCTCAGAGCAGCAAGAGAGAAGCAAACGATCACGTACAAAAGACGTCCAGTAACACTTTGTGCAGATTTCTCTTCAGAAACCATGGAGGCGAGAAGACAGTGGTATGATACAATTAGGAAACTGAAAGAGAAAAACTGCCAGCCGAGAATTCTTTATCCAGCAAAACTGTCCTTCAAATATGAAGGTGAATATAAAGTATTCACAAACAAACAGAAACTAAGAGAGTTTGTAAAAAAGAAGCCACCTTTGCAGGAAATATTAAAGGAAGCCTTAGAACCTGAAAGAAAAAGACAGGAGAGAGAGGCTTGGAGGAGAGTATAGAAGAAAGAAAAGCAGAAAGGAAAACCAAAAGACTAAAAAGAAAGACAAAAGTAAGATGACATATGAAAACCAAAGAATAAAATGGAGGAAATAAATAGTGCATTTTCAGTAATATCATTGAATGTGAATGGATTAAATTCCCCAATCAAAAGATACAGGCTGACAGAATGGATAAAAAAACATGAGCCATCCATATGCTGCTTACAAGAAACTCACCTCAGACACAAGGATA